>OX359288.1:61792641-62070141 GCA_947179395.2 Pulicaria dysenterica | reverse complement strand
GGCAAAACTATAACAGTTTATTATCTGTGTGGTTGTGCTTTACTTTTATGATTATTATGCGACTATAAATTAAAGTCCGAGGTTAATAATAGTTTTTATTAATCAGAGGTAAAACCACTGTATATGATAAGATTGGAATACGACAACAGTTTTATAAAATTAAATATTTTATGATTGTTGTATCAGCATTTTAAAACAGTTTGTTTTTAAGATGATTTTATCATAAGACGTATTGTGTACCTAGTTCAAGGTATACTAAGATATACGGATTTTAAAACCAGATAGTTTTAAAATGGTTTTACAAAACTAGAAATCAAGTTTTTCAACCTTGGATAAAACCCACTAAAATCTTAGACCAGTAGTGCTACCCATCTAGTGGTACACCTTTCCTGATCCCGGTACCTTGGTGTGTTGTCATGTCCAAACCGTGCACACTGGGGTTCAAACCAATGTGGGGAGGGGGTGAAAGACTTTGCGATTCCCTGATGTAACGGGTCAGAGTTCACCCCGTCCTAGGTGGTGCGGTCTACTTTGGTGATTCCCTAATGTGACGGGCCCAAAATGCACTTAGTGTAGAGATAAACATACTTAGATTATTTATCTAGAAATCTCTACAAGGTCTAGGAGTCGTATCAAGTTAGATACGATTGGTAAAGGAACCTACCTACCATTAATAGCACGGTGTTGGTGTTGTCGTGCTCAAACCGTGCACCAACACGTGCGAAATATGGATCCTAGGGCTAATACTTATCATTTAAGGGTTTTTATCGATTTGTATTAGCAAAGTCTATTGTGTGTTACTAATTGAACTACATGATTGAGATTGTGGATGGCAAACATATCCAACACTAATAACTTCTAACTCTGTTCTATCCTTCAGAAGAATAAGCTCACCAGACCTAAATTTCTCAACTAGGAGATCAATCTTCGGATCGTGCTCAGGCATGAGAGAAAGTGGTATGTCCTGGAGGATCTGGTGGGAAATGCCCCAGCCAGTAGTGTACGAGTATGATGGAAACCTCGGCTTATTACATGATCCTCTAGTTCAGGGACATGTTTCTGGAGAAGGTTCGTACAGAACGGTACGATGTAACGAGGGCTCTTAACACTTGCAAAAGGGCTAAGGATTTTTCGGTTAATACCCATATCATGAAAATGAAAGGGTACATAGACCACCTCGAAAGGCTAGGACACCCGGTACCTTTGCAACTAGCAACGGATATGATACACAACTCGTTGTCCGGTGACTATAAGCCTTTCATAGTCAACTACAACATGAACAACATGGAGAAATCCATAGTTGAGCTTCATTCGATGCTCAAGACAGTTGAGTCTAATATGGGTACTAAGTCCAAAGATATTCTCATAGTGGATAATGGTAGTAGTAAAAAGTGGAAGGGGCGCAGCGGCAGGGGCAAGGGTAAAACCAAGTCAGGACCATCTTCACCCAGGGCCAATGTAAATGGCAATGGCAAGGGCAAGGGCAAGATATTCAAACCGAACAAAGCAAAAGCCGAGAATCGTTGCTTTAAGTACGGTGAGATTGGCCAGTACAAGGTCAACTTCCCGAAGCGTCACGAAGGTGGTGTTTAGTCTAACACCACAAGTAACTTCGGTGACTAACTTCAGTATTTGCTTTCAACTTATTTTATAAGTAGTGTTTGACATCTGCAATCCTTTATTGCAATAGGTCAATGAAAACGAAAGGTGCCAAGAATGCAAGGATCCCTCGTGAAGAAACAAGGATATTAATAATTCATAGTTTTTGGTTTTAAAACGTCTTTTCCGATTTCAAGTCATGTCACACCCCGCTAAAGCGGAAACACGAGATATGACAGCACAAGGTTTCATAGCATGAGGTAATAGAGAACACCAACCATAACATCAAAGATTTGTAGTACAATATTACAAAGTTTGAACCAAATTGTTCTCAAAATTTACATTTACTTTTATAAAGTTTCATGATGTTGATGTCGTCACACAAAATGCACTTACATGCCATCACTTACTTATTTGTACCTGAAAAGCATCAAGAAAAGGGGTCAACTACAAAGAGTTGGTGAGATCCATAGATTTTTCGTATGCAAGAAAAATTTAAATAAAGTTTTCATGAAATACAATTTGATATTTAGGTGATTCGTTGTCACCTAACCCAAGATAAAATTTTTAGTTGTCCAACATTTATAAGCACCACACCATATATTTTTGTACATTAGCAATATCTGCACTAAGCCACTACCAAACCATTCAGACAACGATGTCCAGGATCTATACACAGAGGTAAGTCTAACTCATATGCGTAAGATCAAAAATATATATTTAAAACATTTTCAAGTATGTACACTTAAGATTCGTCAAACCTAAGTGGGGGCGTCCCTACCCACAATAGTGCTATCCACAATACTATAGGCTCATAATGAGTTAATGGTAGTGTACCAATTATTTTCACGGGACTTACACTGCTTTGAACTTAGGCATTGCATTACATGTACATAACAAGTTCTTATTCAACATCAAATCAAGTATTTCATAGGACAACATGCAAGATTTAATATTCATACTTTTCACCCCAAAAACTTTGTAAAAATACTTTGGAAAAGGGGGCTATGAAACTCACAGTGCTTGAACTTTAGATAACTTGACGGTGTGGGTGTGGCTCGATCCAGCTTGATTCACCCTATGTTCATAACTTTATATATTAGTGTTTCATCTCTAAAGATTAATTTATAAGTATAATAAATATCTAAATGTTTTATAATTTATTGAATTTTATAAGTATTTTATTTAAATTAGTTGCTTCTATACATTTCTGCTTGCTCTAACATCTAGTTGCATGCAATGTCTTATAGTTTTGAAGGACTAAACCTTGTTAAATCTTTAATTTTTAAGTTGGGTTCACTATGATACCCTATCATTTACTTGTACACTTAAAATCTTCAACTTTTAAGCTTATAACATGTGGCTTTTAGCTATAGCAAATCATTTGCTCCAATCTGACTGATTTTCCAGATTTACGCACTTGATTTGTATTTCGAGTTTGAAGGTTCAAATGACAATATTTTAGGTTGGTTCTTGATTTATTAGAAAACTAACTCATAAAATTAAGTTCCAGAAAAAGAATCAGCCTAATTAGGTTTTTAATTTATGAGTTACAACGCCAACAAGTCGGATTAAAAAGAATAAAGCCACTGATTGCACACTTTTCAAAACGTGGGTAGATGAAAGAGCAAACTACCTTCCTTTTCGTTGATTCCAGTTGGGTTTGAAAGATATTTCAATGATCTAGAACCCAGAAGTGGAATCAACTCATTTTCATGTCTAGATCTCGAGTTAATGTCAAAGGAACTCGGTTTCAAACAGCAATCAGAAATCAGAATCTCGTTTTAGCATAATCTATGAGTTTTCTTGTTAGTTTTGAGTTTTTATCACCATCACTTGCTATTTAATCAAAATATTAATATTATAGGTCATGTTTTACAGAAATATAATACTCATAAATAAAGATTATCATGCATACTTAACCATACATGAATAGTAGGTTTCTTAAGCATGCATGTGTCAAGATCATCATCTTCTTGAGTTTCTTGTTGTGTGGATCATCGATTACCATTCTTGTAAAGCATTTTCATGCTTCTATGGATAATCTACCATCAAAACACATGTATGTTCATAAGAAATCATATCCTCGAGAAAAAGATGAAGATGATGAATAAAGATCAACGAAAATTATAAAAATCGAATTTTTGGAGTAAGGTTTCAAACCAACAACTTGTGGATGTATCATTCTTACCTTGAATCTTCAAAAACTCAAAGATTTGAGTTGAATGGTGGCTGAATTCGTGGGTGAGGGTGGAGAGGAGGGAGAGAGAAAGTTTTCTAGAGAGGGGAGAAGAGAAATGATGAGAGAACTTGGAAAATGAAGCTAGTGATGAATTTAAATAATTTTGAAAAGAAGTGTGGTGTGTGTGTGTGTGTAGGGGCTGATTAGGGAGGGAAAAAATGAAAGGGTTTTCTTGTTTTTTTTTGTTTTTTTTTATTTTTTATAGTTAGTTGCATTATTTCTTGAAAATTAGTCATCCTTGTCTCATTTTTTATATCTTCAAGTTTAGTTAAATTGGCAAAAATACCAATTTAAATACTAAATTAAATTTTAATATTCTAGGACACTAATATATGTTCTTGGATCATTAATATGATCTTAATTTACTTCGAACACCTCTCGCTGCGTTTGTTTACCCGTATTCGGGCAATTGAACATTTTATGGGTTTTTAAGAATCTTTAACTTTCAACCGGATTTCCTTCGAGCACCAAGACTTAAAGCACTTATAATATGATATATTATTATTCGTATCATATCTATTATAGCTTAATAATAATATTTTTAGAAAATAATCTGAAGGTTTTAGTTGACGGATGTCATAGTCTCTACCCGTTAGAAAATTTTCGTCCCGAAATTTAATTTTTCGTACCTTCAGATTTCTTATTAACAAACAATTGGGGATACTTGAGTTTCATGTAATCCTCCCGTTCCCATGTATACTCAGGACCGTGTCTTGAGTTCCAACGAACTTTGAGTATGGGAATCTTGCTCATTCTTAACTTGACCTCTCGGTCAATGATCTCTACTGGTTACTCTACAAAATGCAGCCGGTTCTCGACTTGAATATCTTTCAGAGGCATGATCAAGGATTCATCAGCTAAGCACTTCTTTAGGTTGGACACATGAAAAGTGTCATGAATAGAGCTTAGCTCTTGTGGCAGTTCCAACTTGTAAGCTACCGGACCAATCCTTCGATTATCTTGAAGGATCCTACGTATCTCGGCTTAGCTTGCCCTTCTTCCCAAAGCGTACTATTCCCTTCCATGGTGATACCTTCACGAGAACTTTATCTCCTACTTGAAACTCTAGGGGTCTCCTGCGATTGTCGGCGTAGCTCTTTTGCCGATCCCTAGTAGTTTTGAGCCTTTCCTTGATAATCGCGATTTTATTTGTGAAAATTAACCACCACCAATCGCCGTCGCCATCTAGCTAACCACCGCCATCGCCGTCTTTGAAGCACCGTCGCCATCTTCTCTCTGAAAATTAACCACCGCAGATCGCCGTCGCCATCTAGCTAACCACCGCCGTCGTCGTCTTTGAAGCACCGTCGTCATTAAACCCTTGAAAATTAGCCATCTTTGAAGCACTGCCGTCGCCATCAGAAAGAAATCACCACCGCCACCATCTGAAAACTCATTCTTTCTTGTCGGAGTTAGAACCACCACCGCCACCATCTGAAATTAGGGTTTTCTCATCTGAAATTAGGATTTTTTCTCTACCACCACGATTCAGATTTGTTCTTCAAAATAGGGTTCATGTGTTCTTCATGCGATCAGATTTGTTCTTTTCAGATCTTTGAAATTTATTTTATCTTTTCAGATGGTGGTGGTACTTCTGTTCTTCATATGGCGGCTCGAGATGGTTTGGTGGTGGTGTTTGTGGTGGTAAACGCAGGTCAGTGGTGGTAGGTGTTCAATTTGTTGGTGGTAATGGTTGTGGTGGTTCCATTTCTCAGGTATGTGGTGGTTATGGTGGTAAACGCAGGTTAGTGGTTGTGGTGGTAAACGCAGGTCAGTGGTGGTGGGGTGTAACTGATTTTGTAAATGGTGGTCAGCGGTGGTGGGATGGTGGTGAAGAACCGGTGGTGGTTTGTGGAAGAAGGTGGTTGGTGGTGGTGGGGGTGATAATCAACGGTGGCAAAAAGGTTGTTGAAGGTGTAAATTAACCAGGATACTTACTTTTATTTATTATTAACATTTGTTATATTATTTTAATATTAATTAATAGTGTTTAAATAAATAAAAATCAAATATTGAAAATAGGTGTTTGGTAACAAGGATAAGATGGAAAAAGACGAAAATACCCTTAGTCTGCCCTTTGACTAACGGTCAACTTTAACATCTGTTAGTCTAAAGGACTAAAAGTGAAACAAAACGTTAACCATAAGGACTATCAGTGTAATTTTTGATTTTAAAGGACTAAATGTGAAATTTAGCGCAAACCACATGGACCATCTTTGTAATTAACTCATTGTTATCTGATGGTTTGTGGCCTTGGCTATCTAAACCCTATCTTCTCGTTAGTGTACTCCATGTGACCTTGTCTTAGATTGATATTCTAAATAATGTAGCTTCTCAGCTTCTAAATTCTATACCCTTAATGCCACCACCCTAGTTACATGTATTCTACTTTTTAGGCTTGTTAGAACGATTGCTCCCAATGCTCGCACCCTTGAGAGCTTTATCCTTTCTTTTCGACTCAAAGCGTCAACTACCACATTGACTTTGTCAGGATGATATTTATTCTAACGGTCCTAATGATTGAGTAATTATACCCACAATCTTTGTCTCATGTTAAGCATTTTCTGATCTAGTGTATGTTAAAGACTTTTGATCGATGAACATAGTGCATTAAGTGCCATATAAATAGTGTCACCATACCTTAAAAGTGAACACTATGGCTCCCAATTCTAAAACATGGATGGTGTATTCATTCGACTGAACCATAAGTTGTCTTGAAGCATATGCAATATCCTTTTGCATAAATTACGCATCCTAAACTTTGGTGTGATATATCAACGTATACAACAAGGTTCTCGCGTTCCGGCAATAATCGAATTGGTGCGTTACATGACTCACTCTTTAACATTTTAAACGCTTCTTTTTGTTTCTCTCCACAGAAAAATTTCTTATCTTTTTGTGTTAGTGGTGATATAGGTTGTGTGATTTTTCAGAATTTTGCGATGAATTGTCGATAATAACCTGGTTAACCGAGAAATTGATGAACTTGTGTCGGAATCTCCGGGGTTCCCACATCTTAATGGCTTCAGTTTTGGTTTAATTCATATGAATTCCTTTCTCATTAATCATATGATCGTGTAAACGTCATCTTGTTTTCAGAATTTGTACTTAGAGGATTTTGCATACAACTTCTCGTCTTTAAGAATCTCCAACATCATCTTTAAGTGCTCTTCATGTTCCTCCTTCTTTCATAATTAGATTACAATGTTGTCTAAGATTAAGATCACGAAATTTTCTAGACATGCTACACAATCCTACTCACCATGTTCATAACCACCGGTGTGTATGCTAACCCCAAGGAAACGGATAAAGATTGATAACCTCTTAGTCGATTTCTAAAGGTTGTCTTAAGGATGTCCTACACACGAACTCTTAATAGGAGATGTCCTAAAGAAAACGATATTTAAATGAAATTTGCTTCTTGCAATGGGTGATTATCGATACGGGGAAAGGGATATCTATTTTTGACGGTCATCTTCTTTAATCCCTTTAATATATATATCCCTTCGCACCTATTTACATTCCTAATCTTTTCTTCTAATTGTCATAAATTTCCATGGGTATTAAAGTTCATAACTAACGTCTAATGCAAAGGTCTCACGAGATGGGTTCTGGTGACATTGATTATAAACAATTTTTCGGTTATGTCCACAATTTTCTAAAAACAAAATCATGAAATTATTGATCCTAAAGCTATGACATCAGGTTACTCTCCAATATACAACAGGGTAGGATGAGATATCTCAGTAGAAGGTTCATCAACGTTAGATTCTTTAAGTCGACGAAATTTTCAGGTATCCTACTTCTGTGATTTGTTATTGAAGTGATTAATCAACATTGGTCTAACTAATATTTTTAGATCAGGTAGGTATTCACTGATTATCTCAAGAGTTCCTAGGGATTCTGTAATTTCTCTGTCTTAGATACTGTAATATCCAAGGAAAAGTTCCTCAGGGATTGATAGTCTCTATTGAATCCACATAATCTAGTTGGAAAATTTGTTATCTTGAAATCCTAAATCGTTAAATATGGAAACTCCGAGTGTTTCTCTGGAATGTCCTTGCTATAAATGTTACGTTCGAGAAAAGCATTCTCAGATTCTTCTCATTCACAAAGGTTAAAATTTATTCCCGGTGAAAGTTATTTTCATAATCATCGAACACTTCAAGCTCTAGTACAACAGCCAAATTTTATCAAGAACTTGTCATTCGTAGAATTCGTGAAAAAGTTTATGGACATAATAACAGTTACATCGAGCATTTCCTTAGAAAGCTTTCCGATGAGTTCATAAGATTGAAACATGAGATTCAAAAGTTTACTTCAGCTTCAATATTTCTGATAGAATGGTTCTGTACTACAGACGATTTGAGATGACCAATGGAATCACCCACGAATTAGAGTTGCATGACACTCCGAGAATGATTAACAATGCGAAATAGAGACAAGGGATCCACATGTAGGTAATCTTTAGTCATCAGATTCAGAATTGATATGTGCAACTATTAAAATATATCCACCAAGAAGAGCAATATTATGTAGCTAACACAAGTTGTCTCATCATTTGGCAAAGCATTATCATCCCTTTAGTAGTCCTTCCTGCCGCATAGGCAGTTTTCCTTTGTCCTTGATAGATATCGAGACGGTAGGCCCAACAAGTATATTAATTTATGCATAAAATGATCCTAATGCACCATCACATTCTGGTTATGGTGTAGATCGTATGTCGTAGCTTAAACTTTCTACATCTACTCATGGGTCACGTTTATGGTACATCGAGAGGGTATCCTATTGATGATACATGGTGGCTTCTCGACCACCCGTTGTGATGCTTCTTTATCACTTTCCTCGCTACCGGAACACTCTTTTGAATCATTACTCTAATAACCTATATCCTAGGGAGTAAGTCAAGGTAATACTAACGTTGAGAACACACGTGGACATTAGCTAGTAGCTTTCTCTCGCTACCCACTTCATATTTATAATTAGTTTCTATAATGGTCCTCAACACTTAGTATTTATAAGAATTTTCAATTCTTAAATTTCGACAGTCAGTTAATCTGTTAAAGGAAACTTACTTTCCTAAAATTCGTCCACAAGGTAGTCGAATCAATGATATGTAAAGTCATCAAATCATCTTAATTCTAGGGAAATCTAGTAGTATTTTGTCACCACTCAGAGGCACATCCTCAAAATAATCTTCTATCTTATGGGAGTTAGTGATATGTTTGACCAAAGTATTGATGTCAATCTTAGTAATATAGTACTACTATTTTACAAGACTCGCCTATGAGGCACTTTGCTATTAGTCATTAAATGTATATGCCTAAGTGCCTATTAAATTCAATGTTTATGCAGACACACACGAATAACATGCATTTCCAAGTTTATGAAGAAAATTTTGAAAGCATGCCTCAAATATAACCAATCCAAGTGTCCCATAATACATACCTGAATTAAACATAGGTGGTCAGTCTATGTATAATTAAGGTATAATAATGTGATACTCAACTTAGTTATACTAGCAACATGCTTATATTTTAGAAAACATTTTGAAAATTCTTGGTTATAGTTTGAGTTTTGCCCCATAAGGAAAACGGCATTCTCTATTTGGCTCTGAAACCAAATTTGTCACACCCCGCTAAAGTGGAAACACGAGATATGACAGCACAAGCTTTCATAGCATGAGGTAATAGACAACACCAACCATAACATCAAAGATTTGTAGTACAATATTACAAGGTTTGAACCAAATTGTTCTCAAAATTTACATTTACTTTTATAAAGTTTCATGATGTTGATGTCGTCACACAAAATGCTCCTACATGCAATCACTTACTTATTTGTACCTGAAAAGCATGAAGAAAAGGGGTCAACTACAAAGAGTTGGTGAGATCCATAGGTTTTTCGTATGCAAGAAACATTAAAATAAAGTTTCCATGAAATACAATTTGATATTTAGGTGATTCGTTGTCACTTAACCCAAGATAAAATTTTTAGTTGTCCAACATTTATAAGCACCACACCATATATTTTTGTACATTAGCAATATCTGCACTAAGCCACTACCAAACCATTCAGACAACGATGCCCACGATCTATACACAGAGGTAAGTCTAACTCACATGCGTAAGATCAAAAATATATATTTAAAACATTTTCAAGTATATACACTTAAGGTTCATCAAACCTAAGTGGGGGCGTCCCTACCCACAATAGCGCTATCCACAATACTATAGGCTCATAATGAGTTAATGGTAGTGTACCAATTATTTTCACGGGACTTACACTACTTTGAACTTAGGCATTGCATTACATGTACATAACAAGTTCTTATTCAACATCAAATCAAGTATTTCATAGGATAACATGCAAGATTTAATATTCATACTTTTCACCCCAAAAACTTTGTAAAAATACTTTGGAAAAGGGGGCTATGAAACTCACAGTGCTTGCACTTTAGATAACTTGACGGTGTGGGTGTGGCTCGATCCGGTTTGATTCACCCTATGTTCATAACTTTATATATTAGTGTCCCATCTCTAAAGATTAATTTATAAGTATAATAAATATCTAAAGGTTTTATAATTTATTGAATTTTATAAGTATTTTATTTAAATTAGTTGCTTCTATACATTTATGCTTGCTCTAACATCTAGTTGCATGCAATGTCTTATGGTTTTGAAGGACTAAACCTTGCTAAATCTTTAATTTTTAAGTTGGGTTCACTATGATACCCTATCATTTACTTGTACACTTAAAATCTTCAACTTTTAAGCTTATAACATGTGGCTTTTAGCTATAGCAAATCATTTGCTCAAATCTGACTGATTTTCCAGATTTACGCACTTGATTTGTATTTCGAGTTTGAAGGTTCAAATGACAATATTTTAGGTTGGTTATTGATTTATTAGTAAAATAACTCATAAAATTAAGTTCCAGAAAAAGAATCAGCCTAATTAGGTTTTTAATTTATGAGTTACAACGCCAACAAGTCGTATTAAAAAGCATAAAGCCACTGACTGCACACTTTTCAAAACGTGGGTAGATGAAAGGGCAAACTACCATCCTTTTCGTTGATTCAAGTTGGGTTTGAAAGATATTTCAAAGATCTAGAACCCAGAAGTTGAATCAACCCATTTGCATCTCTAGATCTCGAGTTAATTTCAAAGGAACTCGGATTCAAACAGCAATCAAAAATCAGAATCTCGTTTTAGCATAATCTATGAGTTTTCTTGTTAGTTTTGAGTTTTTATCACCATCACATGCTATTTAATCATAATATTAACATTATAAGTCATGTTTTACAGAAATATAACACTCATAAATAAAGATTATCATGCATACTTAACCATACATGAATAGTAGGTTTCTTAAACATGCATGTGTCAAGATCATCATCTTCTTGAGTTTCTTGTTGTGTGGATCATCGATTACCATTCTTGTAAAGCATTTTCATGCTTCTATGGATAATCTACCATCAAAACACATGTATGTTCATAAGAAATCAGATCCTCTAGAAAAAGATGAAGATGATGACTAAAGATCAACAAAAATTATAAAAATCGAATTTTTGGAGTAAGGTTTCAAACCAACAATTTGTGGATGTATCATTCTTACCTTGAATCTTCAAAAACTCAACGATTTGAGTTGAATTGTGGCTGAATTCGTGGGTGAGGGTGGAGAGGAGGGAGAGAGAAAGTTTTCTAGAGAGGGGAGAAGAGAAATGATGAGAGAACTTGGAAAATGAAGCTAGTGATGAATTTAAATAATTTTGGAAAGAAGTGTGGTGTGTGTGTAGGGGCTGATTAGGGAGGGAAAAAATTGAAAGGGTTTTCTTGTTTTTTTTTGTTTTTTTTTTTATTTTTTATAATTAGTTGCATTATTTCTTGAAAATTAGTCATCCTTGTCTCATTTTTTTTATCTTCAAGTTTAGTTAAATTGGCAAAAATACCAATTTAAATACTAAATTAAATTTTAATATTCTAGGACACTAATATATGTTCTTGGATCATTAATATGATCTTAATTTACTTCGAAAGCCTTTCGCTACGTTTGTTTACTCGTTTTTGGGCAATTGAACATTTTACGGGTGTTTAAGAATCTTTGACTTTCAACCGGATTTCCTTCGAGCACCAAGACTTAAAGCACTTATAATATGATATATTATTATTCGTATCATATCTATTATAGCTTAATAATAATATTTTTAGAAATTAATCTTAAGGTTTTAGTTGACGGATGTCACAAGTCACAAGAAATTTAGTGGCATATCCTTGCACATGGTTTGTGATTATATCTAGTCAAGATTTGACTAGAGGTTAACTAACAAGTCAAAGTTTTTGACTTAGTAGTGGTTGATCCTATGTATTAATTATTGCCATTGAGATATATTAATATTAATTGCTCGACTAAACTTATAGAATTTATTGAATCAACACGGTTGGTGTTATAATTAGAAGGTTCATCTAATCAAGTAATTGTAAGTATTTATGAAAACAAGTTCAAGGTTTGAACTAGTATTAAACACTTGAAATAATAGTTATTATTTCTGGGAATGTGTTTAAGGATAAAACATTTATGAGTATGATTATAATAGATATTGTAATCATGAGAACTCACATGTTTTAAATAAGAATCTATACAAGTGTGTTATACTTGTAGTAATGTAAAGTTTCGAGAAACCAATTTCCATAATAGGAAATAGTGGATAAGTGGAAAATCCAAGTCTAAGGTTTCGTCGACTGTAAGATTCTTATTCAAAATCTAAGTTTTAAATTTATACTTAAAATCAGTATTTTGACTTTTTGTCAAGTTTGACTAAGTCAATAAGGCATTTTAAGTAATGTTATGTTTTCATAATAGTCAGTGAGACCAATTGACCTACGCAAAGGTATTTATCAAGTTTTGATAAATTAAAATACATATGTATATTTGCGTAGAAGCTAGTAAGTGTTTTGGATAAACACAGTGATTATTAGCATGTTGAATTTCAAGAACGTATATAATTTTAATGACGGGTTTTTGAGGTATCAAAATGGTCTAGGTGTTAGGACTAGACCCAGGATATCATAATTATATTGAAATTCGATGTCACCAATATTAATATATAGAAGAGTTAAGTGTTGAAAATAATAAACAACATACTAGATAAGTGTTTATACACTGAGTATCTATTTTTGTTTGCGGGTTAGTGTGAACAAAGGGTTTATTATTTTAGTCTATTTCTTGGGATAGAAAAGTTTTATACATCTACAATGTAACTAAGTATAGTTACAGGATGATTTTATATATTTAGGAACAAGGAGTTAATCCAGTTCTCCAAGTTCAGGGAATATGATAAAATTAAAAAGACTAGACTTGTTTTTAATATTTGCGGAAAACAAATCATCTAGCAAAATAAGTGGGAGCACTAATTAGTGCATACTTGTTTTTAGTTCATAGTAATGTTGTGGTTTCAAGAAGTGATTCATGATAAGTCCACTTGAACCAACATGGTAACACAAATAAACGCGGTGAATTGAGACGATGGACTACTATTAATTTTGTACTATATTCTAGGAGGGTGAATATGGAGAGTACATTATTAATCCCATTACTCTTCACATATTTTGTATGTTTTGATAATATCCATGAATAATAGGGTTATTATTCAAAAGTCTTGTCCATGACTACCTATCTTGGTGGGAACCTCGATTAGGGAGATAATAACGTCATTGTAGTCCTTGGTGGAGATTCATAGTGATTGAAGATAGCTACCAGGAGTGTAGGCCAGAGATGTACGGGTATTCACCAGGGGTGTGTGGTGAATACTGGATAGTGACATCGTGAAGAATACCGTGTGGTTAACGAGTCAAAGGTATTCGTCACATAGGTTATCCTCAAGCCTAAGGTACTTGGTTTGGGATGCGTGGACTTCTGTTATTTGGGTCGCACCTAACGTTACACCATAACTAGGTAGCAATAACGGGCGTATCAGGTGTGAGCGGAAAGTGTGTTGCCAAATGCAAGTATGTGAGAGGCATTTTGCACCTCCTTTTCAGGAGAGATGTTTCCGGGCCCCTTGACTGATGTAGACTATGGAAGTGCATGGCCATGCCCAAACGAACTGATATGTTCTTTGTCGTTTATCACTCAGTCGAAGTCGGATAGTCGAGAGAAATGGTTATGAATGTTCATAATTAACTCACACCATGCTCACACTCACAAATGAAACATCGTGATGCAGAGGGAAAAGCCTAAAGTATACCCGATCATAAGACAGGGGTTCTTATGAAGTTTTATTATAAAACAGTTAGTTTTATAAATTATAAAACAGTTGGTTTTATAAGGATTAATTATCACAGCTGGGTATAAGAGTTCTTATCGCTTGGTTAACCTAAGGACTTGTCTAGAGGTATCCTTAGGCCAGTGTCATCAAGGTACCCTGGTTGACGGCAAGCACAAGTGGGAGTCTGAAAGGATTTGTGTGAATAACTGTCGAACCCTGATGCCACGTCTAATGCTATAAGATACTCAAGGGTCACACCTGTAAGGACATGTAATCCGAGAAGTAATGCAACCACAAGTGAGAGAACGGTTTCGTAACTCGTCAGTTATAAAATTGTATTAGTAAGTTATGGTTTTAACTTACGGTGAGAATTAATTACCAAGTTAATTAATTAACAGGAAAATATATATTTATTAGGTAATAAATATGTATTGTTAATTAATTATGTTTGAGATTAATAATTTAAACTTAAATTATGGGTTTAGTTTATAAAAGTGTATCCAACTTTGCACCTTTTACTATTGTATGTACTGAACTTTCAAACTTACCATTTGATGTATCAAACTTTTTGAAAGTTACAATTTTATGTATCCAACCTGCTATAGCATGTAAGATGATGATGTGGCACAGGTTAACTTGAGGTGGCAGTGACAAGATGTTGAGTTGGCAGCTGATGTGTCATATTTTTATTTAAAAATAATTCTAATAATAATAATAATAATAATAATAATAATAATAATAATAATAATAATAAACCCCTTCATCAGGTTCATCCCTTCATCATCTTTTCAGCGTTTCATCCTTTCATCGAGGTTCATCGTCGAGGTTTCTATCATCATATCAAAGGTTCTGGGTTCAACATCAGGTCAAGGAACAAATTAAACACCTTCATCAGATAGAAGGTTAGGGCTTCATCCACCACCACCACCGCCGCCGTGAAGTTAGGGCTTCATCAGATCGCCGACTGAAATCGAAGTTGATTAGTTCAGATCGATTGCTGATTAGTTCAAATCGAAGTTGATTAGTTCAGATCGACTGAAATCGTGTCTTCATTGATTGTTGATTAGTTCAGATCGAGAGGCTTCAGAGGCTCCATCGAAATTTTCATCAAGGTTCTTCATAGAGGCTTCAGAGACTTCAGATCCATATCGAGATCTGTTTTAGGTTTCGATTTTAGGTTTTAGGTTTCTTAATTTGTAGAGACTTCAGATCCATATCGAGATCTGTTTTAGGTTCCGATTGTTAATTACACGAGATGTGTTCTTCATCTGTTCTTCATCTTTTTCTTCAAGATATAGAGATCTGTTTTAGGTTCCGATTGTTAATTTGTAGAGACTTCAGATTGATTTTAGGTTTCGTAATCTAGGTTTCATCTGTTCTTCATCTTTTTCTTTAAGATATGTTTCAGATGTGTAATTGAATTTAGTTCTTGATGGTTCGTAATCTGGGATTCATTTCTTCATCTGGGTTTGCACGTATTGCATCTGGTTGTTCATACAGGTGGGTTTCTTCATGATGTTCTTGTTAGGATATGAATTTAATGATGTGGAAATAAAAATAAATAAAAAATGAGAGAATTACCTGCAACTTATTTAATAGGTAAAAAAGGAATAGAAAGTTAAAAATGTAAAAGTTCAATACATCAAATGGTACGTTTGAAAGTTCAGTACATACAATAGCAAAAAGTGTAAAGTTGGATACACTTTTATGAACTAAACCCTTAAATTATTAATAATATTAATTAAATATAATAAAAGAATTAATATGTTTCATATATACAATTCTATACATGAGGCCTTTGGCCGATTGTGTAGATTGTATATATATATATATATATATATATATATATATATATTAGTTTTTTAGATATTATCTATACTATATTATAAACCATTTAACTTTCTCTCTCTTAAATTTTTTAAGACTACTTAGTTTTAAGTAGTACAAAATTTTATGCTTAAGATACAAACACTTAAAGCAATAGTCTAACCAATCATTCCCTTAATTATCTCAACTAATTTAATGCAACTATTTATATCATTAAACATCACAACAACTATTTAATTTATCTAATTTTGGCTAAATTACTTACATTAATTATCTAACTATTTAATAATAATATTTTTTAAATGTTTTTCAAAAACTATTTTAACAACTAATAAAATGGTTGGTTGTGAAAAAAGTAAAGAAATCAGAATAAGGACAAAAAAACATGAATATGTTGACTAACACCGCATTTCACACATATCATACCCTAGTTTTTAAATCAAACATGTTCTCGAGCAAAAACTATTGTTATCGGGCAAAAACTATTGTTATGGCCGCCACATTGCGCGGGTCCAATGCTAGTATTATTAATTAATAAGAAAACTTGGTGATTAAGTTATCTAAATTCAAGATAAGGAAATATTCAAATTGTTTCCTAATCTAATCCTAGAATATATGCTTATAAATAGGGGATTAGAATATGAGTTTAGGGTTAACCATTCTAATGAATTTAGATAAGAAAAATCCTCTCCTCTCTCTATCTCTATGGAGTTCGGCCGAGAACATCAAGAGAAAACCGAGATTCGGTTTTTGGTCGATCAACATGTCGGTGTGATCGTATGGTGTTGGTTGCAAGATCCTTTCTAGCGGGTCTCGTTTTGCCTCATTACGGGTGGACTACAACTTGAGCAACCCTACAACTTGAGCAACCCTAAGAAAAAGGTAAAAAGGTATAATCATCTTCTTCTTTGTTCTTGATGTTCTTGATATTCGATTGAGTATATATGTATACATATATACTATATATATATATATGGGAGGTTTCATGCGAGAACCGTTGTTAGTGCGAGAACCGCGAGAACCAATCTCAGCCGTTCCTTGGATATGGGAAGTATCATGGATGGAGAGCGTGGAGGGATAGGGTGTGGCAGGGTGCATGTGAGGAATTCATGGGTGGGCAATGACATTGAAGGAGGGGGAATTGGACGGTTTAGATTGGTTCTCGCGGTTCTCGCGCTAACAACGGTTCTTGCATGAACTTTTGTCTATATATATATATATATATATATATATACAAGTTTGTATATTGTTCTTATATGAATGTTCTTATTTCCATGATTCATATTATTATTGTACATACATGTTACCTTCGATATATATATATATTTCTTATATGAATGTTCTTATTTCCATGATTCATATTATTATTGTACATACATGTTACCTTCGATATATATATATATATATATATATATATATATATATATATATATATATATATATATATATATATATATATATATATATATATTATTGTGATAAACAAGATCGTAACCCTTTAGGGTTTTTGGGTGGTTGATCTTTCAAGTTCCGCTTTATGAAAGATTAATCAGTTTTCATCCTTGAGTCGGTTCAAACCAGTTTGAGTTTGAATCAGTATGACACATAGAAGGTGCTATAAAACCCAACAAAATTAATATTTATTATATTATTTAATATAACTTAATAATATTTAATTAAATAAAAAGTCAAATAAAGAGTTAATTACATATTTGGTCCCGAGGTATGTTACTTATTTCACTTTAAGTCCCTAAACTACGTTTATTACACTGTGAGTCCCTAATATATGATTTTTGTTTCACCTAAGGTTTTGGTCCAACTAAAAAGACTAAAGTACCCTTACTTTTACATTAAAAATTACTATAATACCCCTATTCCTTTTTTATTATTTTAATTAATATTAAATAACTCAAAAATATTATTGAATCTAATAAAAACTATTAATAAATAAATTCTAAGTATCCATTCCCATCCCATTTTTTATCCCACCCAGGCAACCGCTCACCGATCGATCTTTCTCTAACCCTACCGGCCGCCGCCGCCATACATTACCGGAAAAACACCAGCGTCACTCATCTTCTCTCCTTGCCGGAACACTACCACATCCAACACCATCTCCCCTCACTAAAACTCCACCACCGTCGCCTCCAAGTTTTTCTGTCGCTGCACCATCGCCTACAAGGTGTTTCTGCCAAACCAATTTCTCTCGCTGAACCATCACCCCTCCAAGGTTTTTCCGCCGCCTCTCTCTCGCGATTATGGTTTGTGCTCCATAACTTTCTTCTCTCTGACCAGCGATTCCAGATCTGTTTTGGTTTGTGTTCCACACCTCTTATGTTCTTCATGTTCTTGTTCTTCAGATCTGATTTGCGGATTTGGTTTCGGTTAAGGTTTCCGGTCGCCGATCTCGTTTGTTGAGGTATGTGTGTTTTTTATTTTCAGATCTCGTTCCCCAAAGCAATGGTCTTTTGGAGTTCTTGTTCCATCATCTCTTTGTAGATTCGATTTGGTATATTTTGGAGTTCTTGTTCTTGATTTCAGAACTCTTTCCCTTCACCTTCATCTGAAATCATTCTTGTGGTGAGTTTTGGGTGGTAGTTTTTAGTAAACGGTGGTGGTGGTGGTGGGGGTTATTGGTTGTGGTTGGGGGTTAGTGGTGGTGGAAACCTGTGGTGGTGGTGGTGGTGATAAACGAACTGTTGTTAATAATACATTTATTTATAATTAACATTTATTATACCATTTAATATAACTTAATAATATTTAACTAAATAAATAAATCAAATAAAAGAATAAATTAAATTCAGAAGCGTATTGTCATCTTTTTAAGTGACCAGGGACCATAGGTGAAACAAAAGTCATATATTAGGGACTCCCGGTGTAATAAACATAGTTTAGGGACCAAGAGTGATATAAGTGACATACCTCAGGGACCAAATATGTAATTAACTCTTAATAAAAAAGAATAAATTAAATTAAGAAGGGTATTACCGTCTTTTTAAGTGATCAAGGACCACCAGTGTACCAAAAGTCATACATTAGGAACTCCAGTGTAATAAACGTAGTTTAGGGACTCAGGATGCATTAAGTGACATAGTTCAGGGACCAAATATGTAATTAACTCTTAATTTATTCATTACTTATTAATTAAAACCGAATCAAGATCAAGAAGTGGAGCACAATATGGTTTACATATACGATTGAACAAAAAGAAGTTAAACACTAAATCATATGAACATGTGAAGATTGTGCAAACAAAATTAAATACATACTCAAAATCTACAGATGAATAACGTTGTAGAAGGGAGTAGGACTCTGATACTTCGAGAATTACTAAAAAACGTTGGAATATTTCAGGTTGGTGGTGGTGGTACAAAGGAGTCGCCGGTGGTGGTCGATGGTGGCAATCCCGTCTAAAAAAACTAGGGTTTTTTTCTTTGCCGTTGACCCATATCTAGGGCTTTTTTCTTTGCCATCGAACCAGATGTAGGGTTTATGCTTGTGATGGTGGTTATACAAGAGAGCCACCCGTGGTGGTCTCGGGTCGGTGGTGGTTGCCTATGCAAGAGGTGTGGTCTCCTGTCGGTGGTGATTTTCGAGTAAGAAAAAGATGGAGACTTAAAGTTAGGGGAGGGTAGTGTCATACGGAGGGGAAGGGAGATTGATGATAGCGTCCGACAGAGGAGAGGGGAAGGTGGTGGTGGCGTCCGGCGGAGGGGTGGTGGTTGTAGGATTATGTGCATAGTTAGCGAACCCGTGATATCCCGTCAAATGTCATAGGACACTCAAGGGTAACACCTGTGAGTGCATATAATTCGAGTAGTTATGCAATCATACTCAGAGAGGGAAGATTTATTATAGTTATAATATAATAAATCAGATAATAAGTCTGGGTTTTGGCTTATTGAGTGAGGATCTGATTAAACCCATATAATTCATTAATGGTATATGTGTATATATTTCTTAGTGAAATAAATAAATAAATACACACACACACACACACACACACACACACACACATATATATATATATATATATATATATATATATATATATATATATATATATATATATATATATATATATAAGAAGATTAATTAATGTATATACTCAAATTAATGATTTAAAGTTATTAAATCATTAAGTATATTTAGATATGAGATATTATTATTTGTTATTTGTTATATATATATATATATATATATATATATATTATTTATGGCCGAAAACTAAGTTTATACCATAATTAGATAGTCTATCTAAATTAAGTATAAATATGGATCAATCCTTAAGGTTTTGAGGATTATCATTCTAACCTAATCACAAGTTAAACAAGCCACCAAAAAAATTCTCCTCCCCTCTTCCTCTCTTGTGATTTATGGCCAAGACAAAGAAACCAAAACCGAGTTCGGTTTTTGGTGTTGACCGATTTTCGCACAACACATACAACTTTCGAGGATTCGTTGGTTGATCGTGATTGCAAGTTCCAACTAGAAGGATATCTTTTTGCATCATTAAGGGTGGATTATCACTTGAGCAATCTAGGTATTGATTTCTTAATCTTTATTCTTGTTCTTGTTTATTTATCTGATGATTAAAGTTTGATTAGATCACCGAAAGATCCTACCCTCTCGGGTTTTGAGGGTGTGTTTATTCCAGTTCCGCTTTAGGAATAAACCAATGGGATTCGGATCGGGTCACGAACCAGTTTGTGTTCGTGTAACGGTTCGGGTCATGTAAAATCCTTCAGTGGTATCATAGCTTCGGCTCAAGTGATCTAATAGACTTTGATTAGTTGATTCGTTTAATTATATTATCTTCTACTTCATCTTGTTTCTTTAAAAATCGAAAACCATGATGATGAACAAACAAAGTTTTTGTTTTTCATCTAGGATTAAAAATGGTTCTAATTTTTAATCAGATTAGTTTAAAAAAGTTTCTGTTTAAATGATTAAAAATATAATCTTTTTATTAAAACTTGATTATGACCAAGGATTTAAACAAGTTTTTGTGTAATGGTTAAAAATCTAGTTTTTGGGTTATTAATTATTAGTGGAACAAAGTTTTTGGTCACATTAATAATTAATATTTTTGGTTTTTGATTAAATCCAGTTTTAATCAGATTATTAAAAACTAGTTTGTTTTTAATAGGTTAAAAAGATTAGGATTTAAAAGTTTTTTATTTTTTGTTTTTGATCGAAAACCGAGAGCATGTCGTCGGCCAAGAGGACGGTGTCCGATGGTGGTCGGTGGCTAAGCCGGCGGCGGTCGACGGTGGTCGACGGCTTGATCGACGGTGGTGGCTCCGCGGTGGGACGGTGGCGGTTGCAAGGGGTATGCGACCGAAGGGGTTTTCGGCCCAGATTGGTTTGCGGCCCAAGATAGCATCCGGCCCAGAGAGTCCTCGGCCCAAAGATGGTTCACTGCCCAATTGGGTTCGGCCCAACTGGTTCGTGGTCCATGAAGATCTTGGCCCAATGGTTTTTTTTATTAAATACAAAGTTATTAATTTTAAGTTTTAAAATTAATGAGTAATTTATATAAACTAGTAAATTTATATGTATCTAACTAGTTTAGTTAATATGTATATATTTTGGGTGTATACTAATAACGCCTAGTTAAGACGTTACATGTAAACCCGAAAAGTAAAGTTTATATATAATAAACAAAAACGTTAAACGAAACAAGATATTGTTATTTAAATAATGATCAAATTTTGTCGTGTTTTAGTTTTTGGTAAAACTAGCAAAAACTCGACATAGGATTTATTCAAGTTTTTGAATAAAGTTATGTTTTTCAAAGTCTATTGAAAAACTATTTTGGTTAAGTTAATTTAAATAACTTAGATAAATTATATTTCTCATATTTTGATTAATAGTTATTAGTTAAAAAAGGATAAATGAGGATAGTTAAACGAATCAGATATTGTGTTTATCGCTTTTATTATCGTTTATATATAATTGCGTGGTTGTTGATATATTTTGTATATATTGCATTGTTAACTCGGATATTCTAGTTTTGAATATTGGTCGAGTTAACCAATTGTATTAGATAGTTTTGGTTATAGTCTTTTGCCAACTAGACCCGTGGTTGTGTTTTTATTTATTTATTTATTTTTTTTGGTTTTAGAGAGGTCTGCGTGCCACTTACAACCCCTTTCTGTTATGTAATTGTAATATAATAGGATTTTATTTATTTATTATATTTTTGAGATGACCAAAAAGACAAGAAGACCAATAGCACAGAGTTGGAAGTTTTCTACAAAACCGGAGACGTCAGATCCAGTGAGAGATTTGAAGATAGTCATCAAGACAAGATAGACTAGTTTTGTCCTTAGATTGACCATTAGGTTTCCATTGGCAAAGACTATACCTCTTTTATTATCTGCGTGGTTATGTTCATTTATTTATTGCTTACTCTTATATATATGTGTGATGCTAAATAAATAGGTTTAATAATAGACAATTATTAAACAGAGAAAAACCACGATTTATGCTAAACTAGAGTACGACTTCAGTTTGTTAGTCGTGTTAGTTAAATTTTTATAACTTTAAAGTTTTGTCAAGATTATAAGTTTTAAACTTATAAAGTCGTTTTGTGCACCTAGTATAGGTACACATATAAATCGTATTTTTTAAAACAGACGGTTTTAAAATTGTTTTTTCAAAAACTGGAAAATTAAGTTTTTCTTTTAAACTTAATTATAAAACCCACGAAAAATCTTAGATCATTGTGCTACCCATCTAATGGTACACCTTTACAGTTAAACGGTACTCGGGTGTCGTAAGTGCCCAAACCTTGGGCATCCGGGTTCAGACCATTGCGGGAAAGGGTATGAATTCATACTGTCTTAGGTGGTGCGATCTATTTTGGTGATAATTGGGAGTCCCAGCCCAAAAATGAAGGGTTTTGTAGGGTGTAAAAACATATATAAATCATACGCCTCCATTGATCTCATCTAACTCGTACAGGAAACTAAACAAGAAATAGGGATTAAAAAGTTATACCTTTTAGCAACAATCTTGAAACTTTAATCCAGATAGCTAAAGGTAGAACACCGCTACTGCACCACCTAGAACGGACTGCTAGACCGCCACAGGATATCACCAAAAACGATCACGCCAAAAACTATGCGTGTGTGTGTTGTTCGACGAGGCCGAGAACCCCCTTGGGGTGCCTTCGAGTTCGACGCAGGGGGAGAGAGGGAGGAGGAGGCTAGGGTTTCTTTTTGCAACTTGTAATTATCCTTATGATTCCTTAAGCCTTAAAAGGTTATTTATATAATAAACCTTATTAAAGCCCAAGCCCGTTTAATTAAAGCACAGCTTTAATTAAACTATACTTTATTATAGAAAACACCCTTTGACCTTTTTAACTAATTAATAACTAATAATTAATTGGTCCGATTAATATTTAAACTAAATATTAATTCCTCCTTTAAAATAATAAATAACTATTATTATTTTACTTCTCAATAATTAATTATCTAATTAATTATTCCACACATATAACTTGGTAAAAATCCAAATGGTTCTAATTGGGTGCGTAGCCGTGTGATCCTTTAGTGTCTCATAGCATTGGACACGATGACACGTGTTATCTATCTCTACACATAATCTAACAGACTCTCACTTATGCAAGATAAGTAACACTCCTTATACACCGTTGGCCTAAGGAGGTCCCTAGCCAGACACTTAGGTTAACCAGGCTATAAGATCTCTTACACTAGAGATATAATCCACACCTTGGATTACTCAGGATTTTCCTTTTGCATCGCGATATTCCGTAATGTGAGTATTAGACATGGAGTAGAGATCTTATTCTAAATACTCAGATTTTCTCGACTCTGATCTCGACACTCTGCAATTACGGTTTACCGAATGAAACCTATCATTCTACCCGAGCATGGCCACGCACTTTCCATAGTATCAATCGTCGAGGGGCCCTGAAACATCTCTCCTAAAAAATAGGTGCAAATCCCATCTTGACTAATTGCAATTTGAGCACACAGTTTCTGCTGCACCTAGACATGCCCCTTATAATCACCATGTTACGGCGTGACATTAGAACGCGCTAAAGTACAGAAGTTACTATGCCCCAAACCAAATATCTCAGGTCTAAGGACAACCTATCAAGTTTACTTATGATGGTGCTCCATGAAGTAAACTCGATGCGGATCACTCCTAATATTTATCCCTCCTGATAAATATCTATGAATATTTGGTCACAACCTTGTGCTTTTATTCAACCCCGAATAAATCATCAAATATTCATAATAGCATTATCTCCCTAATGTAGTTCCCACTACATCAAGTAGCTACGGGCATTTAGACAATTCATAACTTGAAATTGTCATGGATAAGTTAAAACATGCTAATAATAGACAACAAGAAACTGTTAGGCCTTCATAACAAGTGGTTCATGTATGAATGTAGGATAGATGAAGGATTGCAATAGTAAACTAGAGAGAATATGATTTACACCTTGTAAAACACCTAGTTTATTCATTCATTATGCTCAAATCATTAACTATTACAATAGTCATATCCCTATATATACTCCATGAGTATATTTCATAGAAACTCTTATTTCTATACAATTAATGAATTAACATTCTCCCCCTTTGTATTGAAATAGGAGTGTAAACGCCGGTAACCTAAGGTATGGGCATCCTCCCTTAGGTTGTATAAGCAGTTTAGGATGTAACAATTTTCACCATAAGCATCAGTCTGGAACAATGTTTAATCTTGAGCATCTGACAGCGGAAGCATAAACACTTTTGATGTGTTGGGAAGAATCTTCTTTTTGTCTCCCCCCTAGAATGTAGCTCAGATTGTTCCCATGTCTTCATAAGTCTGATAATCTTGACTCCCCCTAGACATGATATAGACTAATGTTTCTTTCTCTCTCTCCCCCTTGAGTAGACACAATAATTTTTCAAAATGTTCTTTTACTCCCGTTCAACAACTGAATCAAAAATGTAAAACTTCTTCACTTTTTATTCTCCCCCTCATGATGACTATAATACTTTATAAGCACCATGCATAAAAGACATCACCATGAGATTCAGTTGTAATAGACATGAAAGAGGGGTGGGGAGGATCCTACATTTCAAGTCAAAATAATCTTCAAACACTCCGTGACTTGAATAGATACTTGAACCACTCTGATCGTTGAGGAGTGGTAATGATTTGATCTGAATTCTTGAAGATTTATAACTCTGTGTTGGATGTAATCTGATATTCGAGAATAATATCGTCAAGTAAGTCTCCCAATACCGTGTAATCAACCTTGACCAGATCACCGCAAGTCCCAAAAAGATTTTGGAAGATATACGGGTGCAAATGAACTTGGGTACACATAAGTGGGTAGGTGACTTTGATATAATAATCAGTGAGTCGGATTCATCCTTATTCAAGAGCACCAAAAGATTGATATGCAGTGAGCATTAGCATGTAATACAAAATCTCCTCAAAAACCTGAAGCAATTAGATTTAGGTTAATCCTTCAAACAATTTCACCAACAATGTGATCTGGGTCTTTAGAAATGACTGATAAAAGATAACCAAGATTCAAAAGAAACAATGAATGGATGGCCAAAATCTGGTTTTGAGACCAAAAATTGGTGACACTAAGAAAGAAGAACCAAATATCAGTTAGGAAAGACCAGGATGACTAGACATAAGGGTACTAGGAATTAAGCACCTGGTTCACGGGAAAACAGAATATGACCCAAATCTAGAAACATCAGAATGATAACTGAAACTTTGAGAACTCCTGACTCAGCCAAAAAATCCAAACACTTGACTTAGGAATCAAGGTGACAAGATAATTCAGTCAGAACAACGACGGGGGTTCGGGGGCAGCACCCCTGATAGCGGGGTCCAAGGGGTGCAACCCCTGGCGGGGTCCAAGGGGCAGAGCCGGATGGTCAAAAACCGGATGAGTGAAAACCGGATGAGTGAAAACCGGATGATCAAAATGTTTATAAAACCGGATGAGTGAAAACCGTATGATCAAAAACCGGATGATCAAAAACCAGATGAAGCAAAACCGGATGATTCAAATCCTTAGTCACAAACCGGATGTCACAGAAACCGGATGTGTGAAAACCTTATGCTAAAAAACCGGACATGTCAAAAACCGGATACTTTTATGCGGTTTTCCATAAAATCAATCACTTTTATGCGGTATTTCATAAAACCGGATGATTTTTATGCGTTTTTTGCAGAAATCCCGCATGATTCAAAGTAGCATCCCGAATGCTTCAAGTCTGAAATCCCGCATGCTTCAAAATTCGACCCGCTCAGATTCAAAAATTCTTCAAATTTGCACGAATCTGTATATTTCTTGCCCATATCACTTCACCTACCCCCGATTTACACTTCTCAATCAAATTTGTAGATAAACAACAACAAATTGATATAAAATTAGGCGATTTTCTTCAAAACCCGTTTTTCACAAAACATACTAAAATCTTCGATTTGCTTGCTGTTTTGTTGTTAATTTGATCTCGTTCACTCCAGAATGATTCTAAAATGATAATCGAGCATCAATCAACAGTAATCTTCACCAAAATCTCAAAAATTGATGAAAACCCAAAAATCTCAAAATGTGTTCTTGGTTTTCTTCAAATCTTCAAAAAATCTCGAACTTGTATGTTGAATTGCATATCAAATCACACTCCCTTGGCTATGATACCACTTGTTAGGCCTTGATAACAAGTGGTTCATATATCAATGTAAGATAGATGAAGGTTTCATATGATAAACTAGAGAGAATATGATTTACACCTTGAAAACACCTAGTATATTCTTTCATTATGCTCAAAACCTTAACAATTACAATAGTCATATCCCTATATATACTCCATGAGTATATTTCATAGAAACTCCTATTTCTATACAATTAATAAATTGACAGAAACAATAATGTAAATACCTCCTATTTCAATCCCATGAAATGTAAATACATAATAAAAGAGTTTCAAGTTACATCTATAGTAATAATAAAAAACTTGAACTAGTTGCTATATTCCAGGTACTGCATCCCTATAGAATTCGCATGTATCTCATGCTTAGCTCTAGCTAGCGGCTTCGTCAACGGGTCAGCAACGTTGTCGTCCATCGGTATATTTTGCAGTCTAATATCTCCTCTTCCAATAATCTCTCGGATTAGGTGATATTTTCTGAGTACATGTCTAATCCGCTGATGATCTCTTGGCTCTGTAGCTTGCGCCATAGCCCCTGAGTTATCACAGAATATATTAATCGGTCTAGAGATACTGGCAGCAACTCTAAGATCTGAGATAAAATTCTTCACCCAGACAGCTTCCTTTGCCGCATCACTTGCTGCAATATACTCTGCCTCTGTAGTCGAATCTGCTATTGTATCTTGCTTCTGACTTTTCCAAGATATAGCTCCTCCGTTTAGGGTAAAGACAAATCCTGACTGCGACCTAAAGTCGTCTTTGTCGGTTTGGAAACTAGCATCAGTGTAACCAGTTACACTAAGCTTATCCATCGAACCTCCATAAACTAGGAACATGTCTTTTATCCTTCTCAGATACTTGAGAATGTTCTTGACAGCTACCCAATGGGCTTCACCCGGATTTTGCTGGTATCTACTCATGACACTTATGGAATAGGCAACATCGGGCCTAGTACATAGCATGGCATACATAATTGATCCAATTGCCGAGGCATATGGAATCAACTTCATCTTGTCCTGATCTTGACTAGATACAGAACACTGAGCCTTGTTCAAAACCGTGCTAGATTGCATTGGAATGAACCATTTCTTGGATTCATCCATCTTGAATCTTTTCACGACTTTGTCGATGTATGTACTTTGACTAAGTCTAATAAGCCGCTTAGATCTATTTCTATAGATCTTGATACCAAGTATATAAGCAGCTTCTCCCAAGTCCTTCATCTGGAAACATTTACCTAACCAGGATTTTACTCCTTGTAATACTGGTATATTGTTTCATATTAACAGTATGTCATTTACATATATGACTAGGAAGGTTACCGTGCTCCCACTGAATTTAGTGTAAACACATGACTCGAACTCACTTTTGGTAAAACCAAACTCTTTGATGCGCTCATCAAAGTGTAAGTTCCAGCTCCTAGATACCTGCTTCAACCCATAAATGGATTTTAGCAGCTTACATACTTTATTAGGATTCTTTGGATCCGCAAAACCATCCGGTTGTATCATATACACGTCCTCTGTCATATCTCATAGTCAAAATATGCTGATATGGCCATAAGAATTCTAATGGTCTTAAGCATTGCCACTGGAGAAAAAGTTTCATCATAGTCAACACCATGAGTTTGCGTGAAACCTTTTGCCACTAGCCTAGCTTTAAAGGTATGCACCTTTCCATCCATGTCGGTCTTCTTCTTGAAGACCCATTTGCACCCAACAGCTATGGTGTCTTGAGGCAAATCCACTAACTGTTAAACTTGGTTGTCATACATGGATTGCATCTCTGCTTTCATGGCTTCTAGCCATTTTTCAGATTCTAAACCTAAAACAACATCTTGGTAGGTGGTGGGTTCTGAAAGATCCCCTTCATCTTGAGCAGCTAGGAATCCTGTATACCTATCTGGCTCATGACGAGACCTACTAGATCTACGAAGGAGTTTTGTTTGTACTTCTTCCTTAACCACAGGCTCGGGTTGGGATTCAACAATTCTCTGTTGAATTACAGGTTCGACATTCGGTGGTGGTGTTATCTCTTCCTCTTCAATCTCTTGAAGCTCTATTTCCTTTTTTGGAATTTCTGAGATTAGAAACTTCTCTTCCAAGAACACCCCCTTACGAGCAACAAAAACTTTGTTCTCGTCCGGGTTATAGAAATAGTATCCCATGGTTTCCTTGGGATAACCCACGAAGATACACTTATCTGATTGGGATTGAGTTTATCCGTGAATGTTCGCTTAACATACACCTCACATCCCCAAACCTTGAGAAAATACATTTTGGGCTTTTTCCCTGTCCATATCTCGAACGGTGTCTTTTCCACCGATTTTGTAGGAACCCAGTTCAGCATGAACGCCGCTGTCTCGAGTGCGTGCCCCCAAAACGACAATGGTAATGAAATTCGACTCATCATTGATCGTACCATGTCAAGCAGTGTACGATTCCTCCTTTCTGACACACCATTCATCTGAGGTGTATACGGAGGTGTGAGTTGTGAAACAATCCCATATTCCTTCAAGTGATCGTCGAATTCCTGACTCAGATATTCACCACCTTGGTCGGACCAAAGCAACTTTATCTTCTTGTCCAGCTGATTTTGTACTTCATTCTGAAACTATTTGAACTTGTCAAAACTTTCACATTTAAGTCTCATAAGATAGACATAACCGAATCTACCGAAGTCGTCAAGGTAATGAAGTACCGGTATCCTCCTCTAGCCTCTGGAGTAAAGGTTCCACACACATCTGTGTGTATAATCCCTAGTAGCTCACTTGCCCTTTCATTCTCACTGTTGAAAGGTTGCTTTGTCATTTTACTAGACAAACAAGATTCGCAGATATCATATGACTCTAAGTCAAATGGTTCTAGAATTCCGTCATCTCGGAGTTTTTCTATGCGTTTCTCATTTATATGTCCTAAACGACAATGCCAGAGGTAAGTCTGATTCAAGTTACTCTTGGATCTCTTACTTATATGATGTATGTCTTTGTCACCGTTATCTAGATTTAGCGTGTATAGACCATTTTGAGGAATAGCTTTAAAATAGAAAACATCATTTTTTAAACAAGAAATAATTTTGCTATTTAAAACATAGTTAAAACCATAGTCTATAAGCAAATTAAACGAGATAACATTCTTGATAAGTCTAGGAACATAAAAACAAGGTTCTAGTTCTAAGACCATGCCCGAAGGAAAACTAAGACAATATGTCCCTACAACTTCAACACCAACCATGGAGCCTTCGCCTACCCGCAGGTCCATATCTCCTTGTCTTAGTTTCCTACTTCTCTTGAATCCCTGCAAGTGATTGCAAATGTGATGACCATATCCGGTATCCAATACCCATGATTCATAAGAAGTAATAAGACAATCTAGCATAAAGATACCTATGTTATTGGGCGAACCAATGTCCAGTTGATCTATGCCAAGTGAGTGCTTGCATGAATCCTTGCTGCCACAGTCTGGGCAACAAATCTCTCCAAGCTCTTCCAACCAGTCATCCTCTAGCATAGGGTCTACTACTGTTGACTCTAGCTTCTTTGGATCTAGATCATCTGTTGTGAAAATGATCTCATCAGTTAAGATTTGATGAGACAAAGTTAAGTTTGTAAGATGTGTTCTAAAGATAACTTAAACAGAATTATGAGGCTTGATCAGACTGAACGCGTACAGTGTTTCAGACCGAGTACAAGCTGAATATAAGCTGACCATATGTTCGACCAGCTTAGACTATATCTTAGTAAGATTATCAATGTGTTTGATAAGTTGTGTATGTCACCTAAGATATATATTGAGTTTTCAGCTTGATGAGTTTCAAGCTAAGTGACTCAGCGTATATATTGAGTCAGCTCAACAGAGTTGCTAAATAAGTTCTAGCTAACTCTTAGGACTTCTAAGGATGAGTTAATTATTATACATGTTGGTTCATGTTTGTTTTCGGGTTTTTTCTCGAAGAACTCAGCTTAATGAGTTTCAAGTTGAGTAACTCAGTCCGAGTAAGAAGTCAGTTTAAAGAGAATTTAAATATGTTTTAAATTCATTTTTTATCTCTCTATATCTACGGCAAGGATAAGAAGATTCCAGAATCAAGATTGAAGATTGAAGACTCAAGATAGAAGATTCAAGATTCCGGGTTACCCGTTAGTTAGTTAGCGAATTAGGATTAGTTCTAGTTTGTTAAGATCCGTAGGAACAGGATTATAAATACTTATCATCCTGATAAGTTTTGAGGTATGACGACTACGACTGCAGAGCCATAACTCAGTTTCACCTCAAACCGTATGTGTTACGAATCTTGATTCACTATTTGTCAGTTCAACATGATCAAGATACTCACAGATTGCCAAGTTATTTGTGTGTTCGAATCTTCACATCTGTTGTGAAGTTGGTAAGTTTTCAATCTGTGATTAAATTCTGTTTAGAGAGTTATCCTGTATCTATAATCATAAGTTGATTATAGATAGCAAAGTTTGAGAGATTGAGAGATTTGATTTACATTTGGTGTTTACATATCAAGTGTTGCTTACTTGATAGAGTCTGTAATCATCTTCTTATTAATGAAAAGCAAAGCATTCAATTATTGTGGTTTGATGTGTGTTAACACTTTTTATTGATTTGTTCGATTTTCCGCAGAAAGTATATTCAACCCCCCTTCTACACATTACTTGCTTTTTGACCTTCTCACTAAGGGACCAACAACTGGTATCAGAGCAGGCTGAACAATTTCATACGTTGAAAGTTCAAGATTCTGAGAAAGTACACAATATCTACAAGCAACAATACATCAAACTTTCCTCAGATGTCTGCTAAGGGTTGTCCCATCTTTGATGGATCTGACTATCCTAGACAGATGAAGACTGGAAACTGTTCAATCTGGATGACAAGGCAAAGAGTGTTCTGGAAAATGCCCTGACCAATGAGATCTTGCATACAGTGACTGGGTGTCAAACTGCAAAAGGGATCTGGGATACGCTAAGTATTACATATGAGGGAACTGATTTGGTCAAGCAGCAAAAAAAGAGTCACCTGAATAGATCTTATGAAAACATCTTTTCAAAGAAGAATTAAACCTTGCCTGATATGTTCACAAGGTTTCACTGCTTGATAAATGACCTGCTAAGTGTAGGTGTTAAGAAAGATGAAGCTGAACTTGTGCTGAAATTTCTGGATGTGTTACCAGAAAGGTTCAATGAAGTAACTACAGCACTGAGGGCTGGAGGAACATTACATATGTATAACCTACAGTCCATTTATGGGTTCTTGCTCAATCATGAACAGGTCACAGAGCACAAGAGAACTTCTCAACAACAGCTTAAGGATTCTTTGGATAAAGCTGATATTGCATTAGTTCCACAGAAAAAGAAGAAAGGTTCCAAGTCCTTGGTTGTTGAATCTGAGACTGAGTTAGAATCTCAAGCTGACCACTCAGACTCAGACTCAGGTAATACTGATGATGTTCAGACTATCACTGAGCAGATGGCCATGCTAGCCAGACGTTTGAGAAGACCTCAACGGGGAAGAGGAAGATCTGACAGGGGCAAAGGGAAGAGTTCCTTTGATCTCAAGAAGGTTGTGTGCTTCAACTATCAGAGGAAGGGACATATTGCTGCTGAATGCAGAGTGAAGAAGGAAGAATCAGCTTCAGTAGCTGATAAGAATGTTTATAGAGCTGATAAATACAAAAAGAAATATACTCAGCTCAAGAAAGCAAAGCCAGAAGACAAATAACTCTAAGCTGAAACCTGGGATACAGAATCATCTACCTCAGATGATGATGATAGTTGTCTAATGGCTCAAGAACATGAAGAGTTTGAAATTGATGAAGTTGATTATGGTTTGTCTGAGTCAACTTTTAAAGCTGACATGAAGGAAGCTGAGGAAAACAGCAAACTTAGTGATTGGGATCCTGCTTCCATGTACAAGGTTAGTAATTTCAACTCTTACACCAATGAAGAAAAGGGTCTTGCATTCGATTATTTGTTAAATTATTTCAAGACCGGACTTAAGTCTCAAAAGGACCTCAAAAGCAGAGATAGCTAAACTAAAGAACGAGATTAAGGAAAATCAATCTCTCATTGATGTTGGTAAGAAAGCACAGTGTGATCTTGAATGTCAAAGACACATTAATAAACTTCTAAGTGAAGAACTTCAGGAAGCCAAAGATAAAGCTGACCAACTTTAAAAGGTCAATGAATCTTGGTGTAAGTCATCAAGGCTTGCTGAGAAGTGCATCAACCAACAAATTCCGAAACGGGTACAAGTTGTACTTGGAGCTGACTATCAATCCGCAGCCTATGCAGCTGATAAGGATGAGATAGCAAGTACAGACTCTGAGGAAGATAGACAACTGATTGAGTCTTAGAATTCAGCCTCAGAGAAGAAACATGGTCAAAACCTTAAATACAATATGTTTGTAAAGGCAAAAGATCATGGGAATGAGTGCTCAACATCTAGACAGCATAATAAGTCTGTGTTAGACAGATTAGGCACTTAGCCTATTCAAAGAACTTCAGTCATAGAAAGGCTTAACCCAAATCCTTTCAAAAGACAACATTCTCTATCTGGCTCAGAGAGAAGTTACAAAAATAGGAAGACCACTGTAAGTCAGAGGTCAAATCACAACAATGGTAAGTCCAGGGTTGTGGATCTTGGTAAGTCCAAGGAGATCAAAAGTGGTATGTCCAAACCGGTTGAAACTGGTAAGTCCAGAAAGCATGACAAAGGTAAGTCCAAAGTCAAGGAAAAGAAGTTTGTTGGTCAAGCTTCTAATCAAAAGGATAACAAACAAAGATCTCACAAAGGTAAGTCCAAAGTCAGTGAACATCAAGTGAGAGCAAGTTCTCACAAGGATTATTAAACACTCTACCTCCTATAATCATTGGAAGAAGGAGATGCTACAAGTGCTGAAGTAGTGGTCATGAGGCCAAGGACTATGACATTGAAATCTCAAGGCCTGTGTAACACCCACTTTCCCGGCCTAGTAGGATTAAGGTAATTAATCAAGTTTAGATTTGGATTTAAATTAATTATGTGAATTAATTGATTTTGTGGTTATTTGGTTTATTTGATTAATTAAAATTGAAATTTATTAAATTAGAAAATGTGGATTAGTGGGTTATGTGCTGGCCGGTTTTGGTGGTATTAGTCACCACATCATCACTTCATTTCAATTAACATGCAAATTAAACAAGTAGTGTGTGTGTGTGTGTGTTTTGTTCTCTCGGCCATTAATCACAAAGAAGAACAATCAACAATTTGATCTTAGGATTTGCATGCATTTGAGTTACTAAAATTCGTAACATAAACAAGGTTAGCTTACTAAATTTGGATTAATTAATTGTTGATTGTATTCTATTTTGTGAAATGAAATCCGATTGAAGTATGATGATCGAATTGATGAACTTAGGATTCATGCATGTTAGATTAATGCTTGTTATGTGTTGTTTATATGATTAGAATAGTTTCTGGAATCATATAACATTAACATGTTAAGAATCAGTGTTGAATTGAGTTAGAAATCGATAAAGGGGATGAACATTTGAATGAATCGGATTTGGGATTAAAGCGATCGGAATTGTTGAAAACCGATTGATTTTATCGGATTTAGTGAGAATCCGATTAGAATCCTCGGATTTGAGGGAAACCCGACAGAACTCTTGTGAAATTTCCCTAAGACATTAATCGGATTTGTATTGTGTCGGAATCCGACTAAAACCTTATGTTATGCCTTAACTCTTTTATCGGAATCACGGATTATCGGATTTGAACATTCGATCGGTTTTGGACATTTATCGGATTTGCCTTAGCAATCGTATCGGATTCATTTTATCGGATTTTGACTTCTATCGGACTTTGACTTTTATCGGAATCTAGCATGATCGGATTTGGTATTATCGGATTTGGAGTTATCGGATTTGGAACAATCGGATTTAGTCTTATCGGAATTGGATTTTATCGGATTTTGGACCTTTGCTCGGATTCCCTTTCAATCGGATTTGATTTACCGGATTTCTATTTGATCGGGATTGGTTAATCGGATTTGATGATTTAAAGATAAACATGAATTGAATATCTTTGGGACTTATGTATGATGAATATATGTGTATGTTCAATATTGCTCATACATGAATTATGTGATTAGATATGATATCTATTTTGGATCAGTATTATGATTTGAATACTGACTTGGGTTACTTCAATCTCAGGAACTGAGAAGACTCAGTGAGTTAGTCACTCGAGTGAACCAGAGTTTTTGAAGACTTTGGTGAGTGGGTTTATATCTTTTGATATACAGGATTTAATATCCTATTTGGAATGCTCTTGTTTGGATTGTATATACATGTTATTTAGAGATCAGCATGATGCTGGGCCTGTTGCTTGGGGGTGTACCGTATCAGATCTTGGGGTGCATTTGTTGTACATAAGAAGGCTGGTATTGTTATCACTGTTAGCAGGGCTATCGGTAAACCTTGGTTTTGGCCGACCTTGGTTGTAGGTGCTTGTAACACCACCGGTTCTCTTGGGATTCATGAGCTATTTGGGTTTAGGCATGTTTGCCTTGTATTTGATTAGATATTGGTTCCCGCACTTAGCTTTGTGCTAATTCCCCACTAGGTTGTTTTGCAGATTATTTTGTTGAGCTTTGAAGCTTGGGACTGGGAATATGGACAGACCTAACTCTGATGTCAAAGTTTTTATTAAGAGCCTGTTTTGGTTTAACACTTTATAAGTTTTGTTGTATAAATCAAGATAATCTTTTGTATCTATTATGTAATTAAATTAATTATATGTATTTAGCTTCCACATGCGATTATATTATATGTTTTAAAAAGTACAGTGTTACAAGTTGGTATCAGAGCATTGGTTTCAGGATTTGCATAAATGTTTTGTGCAATACTCGAGCCAAGGCTCTGGTCAGTCCAGTATTCCCAGGGTGGGTAATTAGTAGAGTAGCTTTGAGGATAGTTAGTGTGTTTAAACTAACGGATTATATCTAACAATTGGTGAGATGCTGTGTATAGCATAGATAATGGCTGATAACGTGAATCCGACAACTACCCCTACGTCCCCCAGAAGGAACAATCAATATTCTACTGCAGCAAATGAACAGCATAACAGGGCAGGAACCTCTCATAATGGTGAATCTGAGCAACAGGAATATGTGTTGCAGTTAGAAGATACTTTGCAAGCATTAAGGGATAGAGTTCAGGAATTGGAGCAGCAACAACAACAGACTCAATCATCACAGCAAACACAAATAATTCAAATGCCCAGAGAGTCAGCAGTGTTTACCCAATCGATACCACCACCAGTTTACTCAGTTGCACCTTATAACACGGTGTCAACACCGTTTGGAACTTTATCATTTGTGTCTATGCCTCCTATGTCCCAACCTTACCAACCCCAACAACAGTACCAACCGCAACATAATTTCTTTGTACCTTGGTACCCTAATCAGGGAGGTTTTAGATCCAAGGCTCAATTCAAAGATTTCATGGATTGCCAGCCGCCTGAATATTTTGGAAGTTCTAATCCTACCGATACTTTGAACTGGTTGCGGGAAACAGTTAAGGCTTTAGATACTTGCAACTACGAGGAATCTGACAGGGTTAAATTTGCTACGAAGATATTGAAAGGGCAAGCTGCCACTTGGTGGGATTCTCTAACAGCCCACTTATCTCGGGATGTTATCAACTCTATAACTTGGGAGCAATTCCAAGCTAATTTTTGTGAACAGTTTTGTAACACCTATGATTTGTCCAAGGTGAAACGGGAGTTCATGGATTTAGCACAAGACGACAAGATGTCAGTTGATGAGTTGATCGTGAAATTCAATGAGAAGTTAAGGTTTGCCAAGCAGTGGGTTCCGGATGAGCCATCGCAAATAGACCATTTTGTCCAAGCTCTATTGCCTGAGTATCGGGGTAACACCCGAATGGCAACTTCGTTGGTACAAGCTTTTACTCTCGCTAGGGCGGAGGAGGGTGATGTGAAAGCTCGGGAGAGGATGAATCGTGAGAAAGGATCTTCTCACAAATTTGGTGGAAATCAAAGCGGAAACAAAGGTAAAGGGCAGGGAAATCAGAATAGAGGTGATCATAAGTCGAAGGGTTCGGGTTTGTATCAGAATAAGTCATGGTGTAAACCATGTAACTCCAGCCATACCGGTCCTTGTACAGCTCAGACTAAATGATGTTTACGTTGTGGTGGATTTGGCCACGAACCATCTGCCTGTCAGTTTAAAACAAACGTATGCTGGAATTGTCACGAGGAAGGTAACAGAGCAGGTGCTTGCACAAGGCAGAGGTCAAAGGGGACGGGGTAGGGGGTAGCATCTGTCGGGGGATCGTCTGCAGGTCAGAAACGGAAAACCACACCTTCTGCGGAAGGTAGAGCCTTTAAGATGACGGTTACAGAAGCTACAGAAAACAGTGATGTTATCACGGGTATGTTTATTGTGAACTCTATGCCTGCTCGTGTGTTATTTGATTTGGGTGCCAATAGATCTTTCATGTCTGTAACTTTATGTGACAAACTGAAACTACCTGTTTCTATTATTGCTTCGCCTTTAGAAGTAGAGGTAGCTGATGGTAAGTTAGTTCCTGTAACTTCTTCTGTGACTGGGGTTTCAATAGATATTGATGGTACTAGTCTACCTGTAGATTGCTTACTAATGCCTATTCCGGGGTTTGACTTAGTACTAGGCATGGATTGGTTAAGTCGCCATAGGGCTAGTATCCAGTGTCACAAGAAACTGATTACTATTCCTTTGGCTGACGGGTCGCATGTCGTGGCTCGTGGGGATAGATCTTCTTCTTCATCTTTCCCAATAATCTCGTTCATGAAAGCTATAAAATCTCTAGCTAAAGGGTGTGCGTCTTTCCTGGCTTACGCGATTGATGCGAAGAAAGAGAAGAAAGCGGTTACCGATGTTCGAGTTGTGTCAGAGTATCCGGAAGTGTTTCCAGATGATTTACCGGGATTGCCTCCTGTTAGGGATGTTGAATACAAGATAGATCTGATTCCTGGTACTTCACCGATTGCGAAAGCTCCGTATCGCTTGGCTCCTTCCGAGATCCGAGAGATGATGACACAGGTTCAAGAGTTACTTGATAAGGGGTTTATCCGACCGAGTTCTTCGCCATGGGGAGCACCAGTTTTGTTTGTTAAAAATAAGGATGGAACTTTTCGTATGTGTATTGACTACAAAGATCTAAACAAAAGAACCATCAAGAATAAATATCCGTTGCCCAGAATCGATGATTTGTTTGATCAGTTACAAGGGGCTTCTTATTTCTCGAAGATTGATCTGAGATCGGGATATCATCAAGTCAGGGTAGCAGAGGAAGATATTCCAAAGACTGCTTTTCGTACTAGGTATGGTCATTACGAGTTCTTAGTAATGTCATTTGGTTTAACAAATGCGCCAGAAATATTTATGGATTTAATGAATCGAGTCTGCCGACCCTTCCTAGACAAATTTGTCATTGTGTTTATCGATGATATTTTAGTATATTCAAAGACTGAGGATGAACATGATCAGCATTTGAGACAAGTTTTGGAGATTCTTAAACAACACAAGCTATATGCCAAACTTTCGAAGTGCGGATTTTGGTTACGTGAAGTTCAGTTCTTGGGTCATGTGATATGTCAAGAAGGTATCAAAGTGGATCCATCCAAGATTGAAGTCGTTATGAACTGGAGTGCACCGAAAACACCTACAGAGATAAAGAGTTTTCTGGGATTGGCAGGTTATTACTACAGATTTATAAAAGACTTTTCTAAGTTGGCTAGACCGTTATCTAAGTTAACTCGAAAGGATGTTCCATTTCTATGGGGTTCAGCTCAAGAGAATGCTTTTCAGACTCTGAAACAATTGTTGTGTCAAGCGCCTGTTCTTTCGTTACCTGAGGGTTCAGAGGATTTTGTTGTATATTGCGATGCTTCTCACGCAGGTTTGGGATGTGTTTTGATGCAGAGGGGTAAAGTAATTGCTTATGCTTCAAGACAGTTGAAACCGAATGAACGAAACTACCCAACTCATGATTTGGAGTTAGCTGCCGTGGTATTTGCACTAAAACTGTGGAGGCACTATTTGTATGGAACTAAATGTACGATCTGCACCGACCATAAAAGTTTACAATATGTGTTTACACAAAAGGAGTTAAATATGAGACAACGACGTTGGTTAGAACTGATCAAAGATTACGACTGCGATATTCAGTATCATCCGGGTAAAGCGAATATAGTTGCAGATGCACTCAGCCAAAAAGGATCTACGGAGACTGTACAATTTATGTGATTGGAGATTAAGTCTGACTTAGTGGATCAATTGATAGCTGCACAGCTAGAAGCCTTGAAAGATGAGAACTTAAAGGATGAACTGATGATTAAACGTCAGCAAGAGTTAACTGTTGATTCGCGTGGTTTGAGGATTTATCATACACGTGTTTGGGTACCGAAGTTTAGTAATTTGAGGGAGTTAATACTGAATGAAGCTCACAAGTCCAGATTATCAATACATCCGGGTAGCACGAAGATGTACCATAATTTGAAGACTCGTTATTGGTGACCTACAATGAAAACAGATATAGCTAAGTTTGTTGGGATGTGTCACATCTGTGCTCAAGTTAAAGCCGAGCATCAGAAGCCGTACGGATCATTGAAACAGTTGGAAATACCTGAGTGGAAATGGGATCACATAACAATGGATTTTGTAATGAAACTTCCACGAACTCATAAAGGGCACGATATGATTTGGGTTATTGTCGACAGATTGACCAAGAGTGCACACTTCCTGGCTACTGCTGAAACTGCTTCTTTAAGCAAACTGGCTCAATTGTATATTGATGAGATAGTGTCTAGACATGGGGTGCCTTTATCTATTGTTTCAGACAGAGACTCGAGGTTTGTATCTAACTTTTGGAACAGATTGCAACAGGAATTGGGATCCAGGGTAAATTTGAGTACGGCATATCACCCGCAAACAGATGGTCAGTCAGAGAGAACTATCCAGACTTTGGAGGATATGCTTCGAGCTTGTGTGTTAGAATTCGGAGGATCATGGGATTCACATCTGCCTTTGGTGGAATTTGCTTATAACAATTCCTATCATAGTAGTATTGGTATGCCTCCATATGAAATGTTGTATGGTCGTACATGTAGAACTCCGACTTGTTGGTTAGAAGCCGGGGAAAAGCAATTTGCAGGGCCTGACATTGTACAGATGACATCTGATAAAGTGGAAATTGCTCGGGAAAAGCTAAAAGTTGCAAGAGATAGACAGAAAATGTATGCTGGTCCGCGTCGTCGACCAGTATCATTTGTTGAAGGAGAAATGGTTTACTTGAAAGTATCTCCATGGAAAGGAGTTATTCGTTTTGGAAAACGCGGGAAGTTAGCTCCCCGTTATGTTGGTCCTTTCAGAATCCGAAGAGTTGTTAACGATCAGACTGTTGTTTTAGATCTACCAGATGAGTTAGCTGGAATTCATAACACTTTCAACGTGTGTTATCTTCGCAAGTGTAATGTGGAGGATCAGACTCATGTTCTACCTATTCAGGATTTTCAGGTTGATATTAATCAGAAACTTGTAGAAGAACCAGTTGAACTGTTAGATCGAAAGGTTACAAAGTTGAGAAAGAAGCAGATACCGTTGGTTTTGGTTAAATGGAAGCACAGCTTGGGATTAGATTTGACTTGGGAGACTGAAGCTGAGATGCGTAGCCGTTACCCTTCCTTATTTGAGAGCGAAGAGATTCCGAGGACGGAATCTTCTTAGGGGGGGGGGAGATTTGTAACACCCACTTTCCCGGCCTAGTAGGATTAAGGTAATTAATCAAGTTTAGATTTGGATTTAAATTAATTATGTGAATTAATTGATTTTGTGGTTATTTGGTTTATTTGATTAATTAAAATTGAAATTTATTAAATTAGAAAATGTGGATTAGTGGGTTTTGTGCTGGCCGGTTTTGGTGGTATTAGTCACCACATCATCACTTCATTTCAATTTACATGCAAATTAAACAAGTAGTGTGTGTGTGTGTGTTTTGTTCTCTCGGCCATTAATCACAAAGAAGAACAATCAACAATTTGATCTTAGGATTTGCATGCATTTGAGTTACTGAAATTCGTAACAACCAAGTCCAATTGTGATTGCATGAAATTGTGGATTGCATTCAATTGACATTAGAAGATTGCATGCAATTGGATTTACTCAGTTTGATTCAAGACTTAGTGGTTGATTCAAGTTACCCATTTTGATTACATGGATTGCATCCAATTGCATTGATCAGATTGCATCCAATCAGAAGACAACTTTTATTTGACTAAGTATGTGAGCAAGAAAAGAATCGCATCCGATCACAACCAATTGATCAAAACACTTGGTGCTGAGAACAAGACCAGGTCATCGATCGCATGCAATCCCTTTATCGATCGCATGCGATCCAGTCTTTCAAGAGTTAACCCGATTGCATGCAATCTAAGTTAAAAATGACAAAGTTTCACTACGGATTAAGATTGCATGCAATCCCTTCATCGATCGCATGCGATCCCTTCGTCAGTTGCATGCAATCCATACTTTAATTCTTTCAAGTGTTGGTCAAATCAATCGCATGCAATCCATACTTTAATTCTTTCAAGTGTTGGTCAAACCAATCGCATGCAATCCATTCTTTAATTCTTTCAAGTGTTGGTCAAACCAATCGATTGCATGCAATCCATTTCTCAATTTAACCAAGTGATTGCATGCAATTCATCCTTCTCAATTCAACCAACCGATTGCATGCAATCCATCCCTAAATTCAACCAAGTGATTGCATGCAATTCATCCTTCTCAATTCAACCAACCGATTGCATGCAATCCATCCCTAAATTCAACCAAGTGATTGCATGCAATTCATCCTTCTCAATTCAACCAATCGATTGCATGCAATCCATCCCTAAATTCAATCATTCCTCAATTCAACAGTTTTCGTTCAAGTGTCCAAGCCCGAACCCCCGTCGTCATTGTGACTGATTTATCTTGTCACCTTGATTCCTAAGTCAAGTGTCTAGATTTTTTTGACTGAGTCAGGAGTTATCAAAGTGTTAGTTAAATTTCTGATGTTTCTGGATTTGGGTTTGCTTTAAAGTCCTTTCGACTTTGTGTTGAATGCCTAATACCCTATGTCTAGTCATCGTGTGCTTTCGTAACTGATCTTTGGTTCTTCTTTCTTAGTGTCACCAATTTTTGGTCTCAAAACCGGATTTTGGCCATCCATTCCTTGTTTCTTTTGAATCTTGGTAATCTTTTGTCAGTCATTTCTGAATTCTCATATTTCATTCCTATCTTTCAGAATTCAAGTCTCTACCCTTCATTGTGTTGACCATCATCCGGTTACACAAGTTTTTTTTTAGGATTTTGAAAGTTCATTTGTATGCTTTCAAATGAGGATGTATCTGATTCCCTGTTCACGTTATGCGTTCAAAGTCACCTTTTCTATAGTCGTACATAATGCTTATTTCACACTATAGAATCATTTTGTGTCCCAAGTGTGTTTGCATCCTTATGTATTTCAGGATCTTTTTCACTTGTTGTGATTCGGACGAGGTTGATAATTCTTGTTTGAGACATCGGGGTTTTTGATTTGGTTGATGTATTCATCTGGTCTACACCACTCCTTAACGATCCATCTTGGCTTACAAGTGGTAGAAAACAAATGACTGGTATCTTTCAACTGAATTATTTTGCATGATGGTCATTGATGATTATGGACATCATGAGGGGGAGATAAGGTTTATTCAGTTGATGTTTACTCTAATGAGATACATTTTACGAGGTATTCAGTCTAGGGGAGAAGTACTCAGTTGCAAGAACAATTTATTCTCGCCCCGGATTTGTCAACAGGGATCGAGAGCAACATTGTAGGGGGAGAGTTTCCCCGTTCGTGATTCTAGAGGGAGTGAACAATATATTCTCTCATGTTGATGAATCCTTATGTGCTTCAGCTGATTGCTCAAATGCTTAAGAGATCCAAAAGCTGAAAACCTCTATATGCTAAACTGCTAATATAACCGAAGGCGATCAATGCCTTAGGTTACCGGAGCGATACAAAACAATAAGCACAAGACCCTCAAAAAGCTGAAGAGATCAAGACTCCTGTTCAGATTTTTCTACAACTCCTATTCCATTCCAAATGGGGAGATTGTTAGAACACCCAAAATATTGTAATAGAATACGAGTTCTAATATAGTGAGAGGGGGCTTATTGAAAATATACCCAAGGGGTATATATATCTTATGCTTAGTGTAAAAGTGTAAGGATTTCCACATTACAAAGAAATAAACTATGTGTTTTTTATGGTAAATGAGATTCTCTCTCTACCTTACATAGTTTCTATTGCAATCCTTCAATCTACCACTTGTTATGTTCTATCAAGTTTACTCAGCTTCGTGTGTCCAAACTATGATTTAATTACTATGTGTTATTAATTCATGTGTCGATGTGTATTTGAGTCAATCTCAAATCGCGTCTTATACCAATTGTGTATTGTGTAATACAACAGTGTTTATAATATTTTTGTAAGTCAATAATATTATTTTACACATTTATCCGTTACAAAGTGTCTACCCTATTACTGTTACATCAAACCGTAATTTCTTTGGTGTAACGGATAAAAAGGGATTCCAACGGTAACTTTTCTCTGTCCTCGGAAAGGTATATATACCGACCATAACCGGTTTAGAGAAGTTTACGCTTATAATTCTAACTTTACAACTTCTCATACAACCAAATACCTTTCGCAAACACCTCTTTTGCTTCGTGCAATCATCCGTTCACATTCAAACCCTAAAATGCTCAGTGCGATTTTCCAAACGCTCAGTGCGAATCTAATTTTGCTCAGTGCATTTTCAACAGTTACTCAGTGTAATTCATCAATGGACGGAACCACTCTAGTTCTTAGTGATTAGATGGTACGAGGTACTGAGTTTAAGAACAATGCAGTGCCGTTGATGAAAATCAACAATCAACGGGCCTATCTTGCAACTCCAGCAAGGAAACAAGGCAGAGGATATGAGGCGTGGGTAGACTACATTCGTAAATGCCCCCTGGCATTCGCTTTCTCTGGAGCACCACTACACAATGTTCCACATCACCTGTTGGAGTTCTGGTACATTCGCATTCGCTGGCACTGTTCTAAATGGGGATAAAACAGTTGTCATAACTGTACAGCAGCTCAGGGAAGTTCTTCAACTCCCTGAAAGTGATATGTTCGAAGCTGCTGTTACTAGGCAAGTGGCAAGGTCAGTCCTACCCAACATGGGTCACCCGCAGACTGAGGGTGTTATAAAAAAGGCCACTTTTCCTACTGGTTGGGGCTCCATGGTGTCCACGGTGGTTCGTTCACTGGGAACCAAGATTTGAGGCCTGAATCAGGTGAATGAGTTCGAGATGCAGCTGCTCTACAACATGTACCATGCCATAAATCTGGATTATGCACTGCTTATTTTCAACGAGCTCAAAGCCCAAATGGTGAATACACCAAGGGATCTCCATGTACCATTCATAAGGTACTTATCCTTGGTGGTGGAAGCTGAGTTAGGAGAACAGCTTTATGAAGCTGGACAGGATGTGTTCCCTGCACCAGCACTTAGCTCAAAGATGTTCAACAATGATATCTTCCCAAAGCAGGAAGGTCTGAGTGACCCAATGCGATGGACAGCTGAGGGAGCTTCTTCTGACAGTGAAGCTGAGGAGTCGGATCAAGGGGGAGCATCTGAAGCTGAATCAGATCATCGAGCTGAGCAACCTGCTCAAGCTGAGCCTTCCTCTCCCTCTAGTTCTAAGTCATCTTCAGAGTCTGCATTCATTGCAAGACCAAGACAAGGTACAACTCCTCCTCTCTCAACTTCTTCTCACTTTTCACCATCATCATTTGGAGATAAGAATGTGGTAAACCCAACCCAGTCTAACCCATCTCCTCCACCTTCCATTCAACTCCACTCTGTAGCCACCCCTAGTGTGCCCACTACTACTAGGGAGAAAATCCAAACCTATACCCGTAAAACTACCAAAGGTGGTGCCACTCCTATAGGCATCACTGGAGCTGAGATCACATTGATCCCTCCCCAGGCAGGAGTTGAGGGGGAGACGCCTACTCTTAAGGTGTCAACCTCGAGACTCATTTCAACTCTAAAGCCTAAGCCGGGTGTGGTGTCTACTCAGCTCACACTCTCAAGAGCCATGGGAGAGCCTATTACTGTGCCTGAGCAGACACACTCAGGTAACATTGAAAGAATGATCAATCCCTAGGGTCAATCACCCCCCTCCAACCCAATAAGCCAACCACCTACCCATACACTTCACGTTTCGAGCCCAATTACTTATCTTCACTTCTCACACCCCCATGCACGACCTGTCAATGTTTCATCTACATACCAAGGTGAATCACAGGGTCCAAACTCTGGTGCACATGAGTTTGAGGGTATACACCAACCCTTAGATGATGCACCCAAGTTCCAACCCTCTCAAGCTGACTTGGACGATTTGATGAATTTCTTTAAAGGTCAGTTTGATAAATTGCACCTCAATAGAAAGCAAACTAAGAAGGATATGTTGATGATTCTGGATTCTCTGGATGAGGAGGTGCTAAAATTGAAATCTGTTGTTGCTGTCCTTCAACAACACAAGACTTCGACCCCTATTGATGATAACAAAAAGGGGGAGAATGTTCAAAAGGTTGATGTTGAGTCTGTCCAAGCTGAAGCTTTATTACTATTGGCAAAGGGAGCAGATCAGATTGAGGGGGAGAAAGAAATGGAGATAGAAGCTGAGCTGACTGAAAAAGCTAAAGGCAAGAGACCAGTAGTGGTCAGCTCAGATGAGTCAGAACCCCCACAGTAGAAAAGAAGAAAGATGATTCTTAGTGAATCAGCCTCAGATGAAGACTCTACAGACAAGATGACATTACAAGAAAGAGCTTCTCTGTTGGCAGTAAGGAGGATGGAACAAGAAGATGCTGACCAGCTTGGGATGTCAATCAACGAGTTAACCATAAATCATATCATATTCAATCCAAATAAATGAAAACCTATAAGAAGTACTAAAAATCGCAAACCATGAACTTCACATATTTTGGTGAAACCGATCGGAAGATAGAGCCCGGCGAAGAAGCAGTGTGGCGCAAACCAGCGACACACCGGCGGTCGGTGGCCTCACACAGAGAGAGTGAGAGTTACGTAAGCTTTTCAGGTGATGAACTTCTTCGGAAGCAGTGCTTAGGACGAGATAATGATGGAGAGAGTGTGTGCCTTGCGATATGGCGACTCTCCAGCGGTTGGCGGTCTATAACGGAGAGAGAGGTAAAATTTTCCGGTGATGTGTTCTTGGTGATATAGTACATGGAGGATTTTGAAAGATGGGGAAGATGAAATGAAGAATTGAATATTAAATGGGTTTTGTACTTTTGTTGGTGAATTTGTGTTTGTTTAATATTATGTGTGTTTGTTTCAACGATTGTAATTGGTTGAAACCTTTTGACAAGGATTGCCAAATAAGCAGATCCAATGGTTGATATTTATTTTCATTAATCAATCCTAGCTTAATACATCCATGACACATATACACACATGAGGATATAAATGTAATTTTAGAAAAGCTCGATAAGGCTCGCGAGCCGCTCGAGCCGAGTAATATTCAGATCAAGCTCGACTCGATCAGCTACTCAAGTAGCTCAAGCTCGAGCTCGACTTGACTAATCCCGAGTCGATTTCGAATACTTTTCGAGTCGATCTCGAGTATCTCACGCGCTGTCTCGGCTCAGTTACACCCCTAAGCAAAACTCAGACTGCCTATTGTGCCCAAGGAGGAGGAGGTAGAAGAACCTCCTGTTTAGAATCAACAAGAAGAGGAGGATATAACTCAGTGTTATACATGATCTTACTTCTCTCCTCAAATTGAATCAATCAAGTTAAGCTTAGTTCAAGGGATAGTTATTCTGGAGTTCGTCTTAAGAAATGGTGAAACACCTTCCCTGGAGCTGAATCAACTTCACAGACTAGGATATGAAGAATGGAAGCAGGTAGCCATACTTACTAAGCAAATGGAAAAGACCTCTGCTAGAAATCAAGTAAAAGATGAGATACTAAGGCTGCTTGCAAGAGCTGATGCGATGGAAATCATTCCTAGGTCTGAAGTGTTAACCCTACTAACTTCCTTTCACAAAATAGGGAAGAAAAAGTCTTCAAAGCCAGTTGGACTAGCAAAAGCAGACAAGTACAGTCTTGATCTTCCTGAGGGCTTGGAGTTTAAAGAAAATACCTATGTTGAACAACCTCATAAAGGATTCATGTACTTGGATAAAAACGGAAAACAATGCTTCCAGTCTGATACAAGTATATATATATATATATATATATATATATATATATATATATATATATATATATATATATATATATATATATATATATATATGTGTGTGTGGGGGGGGGGTAACACAAGTGTTTGCTCTGAGACTACTTGTGGAAAATACTGAACAAACTGCCAGGTTCAGATACAGAATAAACAGAGCAATAAGATCACAAAAGGATCAGCTTCAACACTTGCCTAATTTGCAAGAAACCCTTGAAGAAATCAACAAGGAGATTAAAGAGTTTGAAGAGCTGCATCTGGAATAGATTAGTTCTATTGTATATATTAGATTAGTTCTAATTTTGTAAGCACTAAGTGTGCATGATCTGAGTGATCAAAACCGTTGTATTTTGATATGTTCAATAAATACAAGTATTACTTTGATATGTTCAACTGTGTTATGATATGTTCATAATTATTAGTCTGATAAGTTCAGCTTGAATGAATAATTGATTAGTTCTTATTCATTAACATGTTTGGTTGGTTTGTTCAACATTAAAGTTGGTATGTTCCACTTATAATTGATAAGTTCAATTAATCTTTGATTAGTTCAAAAGTAAAATCTTAATAAGTTTGAGATTTAATACATAATTCTGTTAAACAAACTTAAGAACTGTTTGATGGTTTTGTCATTATCAAATAGGTGGAGTTTGTTAGGAAAATGATCTCATCAGTTAAGATTTGATGAGACAAAGTTAAGTTTGTAAGATGTGTTCTAAAGATAACTTAAACAGAATTATGAGGCTTGATCAGACTGAACGCGTACAGTGTTTCAGACTGAGTATAAGCTGAATATAAGTTGAGCATATGTTCGACCAGCTTAGACTATATCTTAGTAAGAATATCAATGTGTTTGATAAGTTGTGTATGTCACCTAAGATATATATTGAGTTTTCGGCTTGATGAGTTTCACCTGAGTGACTCAGCGTATATACTGAGTCAGCTCAACAGAGTTGCTAAATAAGTTCTAGCTAACTCTTAGGACTTCTAAGGATGAGTTAATTATTATACATGTTGATTCATGTTTGTTTTCGGGTTTTTTCTCGAAGAACTCAGCTTAATGAGTTTCAAGCTAAGTAACTCAGTCCGAGTAAGAAGTCAGTTTAAAGAGAATTTAAATATGTTTTAAATTCATCTTTTATCTCTCTATATCTATGGCAAAGATAAGAAGATTCCAGAATCAAGATTGAAGATTGAAGACTCAAGATAGAAGATTCAAGATTCAAGATTCCGGGTTATCTGTTAGTTAGTTAGCGAATTAGGATTAGTTCTAGTTTGTTAAGATCCGTAGGAACAGGATTATAAATACTTATCATCCTGATAGTTTTGAGGTACGACGACTATGACTGCAGAGCCATAACTCAGTTTCACCTCAAACCGTATGTGTAACGAATCTTGATTCACTGTTTGTCAGTTCAACGTGATCAAGATACTCACAGATTGCCAAGTTATTCGTGTGTTCGAATCTTCACATCTGTTATGAAGTTGGTAAGTTTTCAATCTGTGATTAAATCCTGTTTAGAGGGCCGTCCTGTATCTATAATCATAAGTTGATTATAGATAGCAAAGTTTGAGAGATTGAGAGATTTGATTTACATTAGGTGTTTACATATCAAGTGTTGCTTACTTGATAGAGTCTGTAATCATCTTCTTATTAATGAAAAGCAAAGCATTCAATTATTGTGGTTTGATGTGTGTTAACACTTTTTATTGATTTGTTCAATTTTCCGCAGAAAGTGTATTCAACCCCCCTTCTACACATTACTTGCTTGTTGACCTTCTCACTAAGGGACTAACATCATCGCTAATGTACATAAGGATCTCGTGCAGACTTACGACAGTCATATCAAAACCTCCTATGATACCCATTACCTTAGTCTGATAATGGTCAGATATGGAACCAAACAAGAGCATAACTAGCTCATGTTGCTTTGATTCTGATCCAAGGATCACATAGCAATCTAAAAGTCTTCTCATATTGATGAGATGATCAATAAAAGGTTGGTTTTCTTTCATTTTCTGCGAAAGAATTTCTTTCATTAGCAAGAAAAGACATGCCCGTTTACTATTCTTGAACCTTTCCTCTAATGCTTGAACAACCTCAAAAGATGACTTCTCCCGGAGATCATCCGTAAACTCTGAAGAAGCTGAGAGAACGAGAATCGACATAACATCAGATTCATCAGCCATATACTGATAGTAAGCATCATACTCACTATCCTGGGCATCTACCCCTGGTCGTCCTCGGGGTAAAGTCTCTATGACGTATAGCTTTTCCTGTGCATCTAATACATTCTTAAGATGCATCTTCCAAACAGCAAAGTTTGGATCTGAAAGCTTTCACTTGCCAATGATAACGCTTAGAGATTCCTTGGGTGAATAAAACGGAATAACAGATAAAATAGACATCTACAGAAAAAGAAAAGATAAAGCCGATTCAGTAATATGATTATATCTTCTAATAATTATTACCTTTTAAAAATAAATTATTAGACTAGGATTCATATTTCACATTTCCCGATGCAAGGTTTGGGCACTTCCTACCGGGACAATGCTATTTCTGGTAGGTAAACCTATACCAATCGTATCCTACCTGGACACGACTCCTAGATCCGCGGGACATCGGCTACAAGAACCGTGCATGCTTTAGTCCCTCTAGTGCATTTTAGGCCGGGACTCCCGATTATCACCAAAATAGATCGCACCACCTAAGACAGTGTGAACTCTGGCCGTGACTCCCGATTATTGCAGAGTCTTTCACACCCTTCCCCGCAATGATTTGAACCCGAATGCCCAAGGTTTGGTCACTTCCGATACCCGAGTACCATTTAACAAGAAAGGTGTACCATTAGGTGGGTAGCACACTGATCTAAGATTTTTCTAAAAAGGGTTTTGCCAGTTTTCTTTTAAAAACATTGTTTAATAATGACTATTATTAAAACCCTTTTTTATTTCAACGTGAGAATCACAACCACGCATATATAATATGTAAGGAAATAAAACAACCACAACAACTATGCCTTAGCCTTGCCCTTAACTAATATCGGTTTCGTGAGCCACACGAAAAAAAAACCCGACGGTCCAAAACCTAAGTGGAAATCAACACACATAGCATGAAACTCTGAAGCTCTCACTAGCTCCTGAATCCAATCCTGCTCCGTGCTCCTTGCTCCTTGTATTAGCTTCAAAACTATTCTATATGTCTATTCTAAAAACTAAAAACTAGAAATAATAAAAATTACAAAATAATCAAAGGCACGCAGGCCCGCTAATCTAGTACTTTTACATAATAGAATAGGGGTTGTAAGTGGCACGCAGGCCTCCCCACACCATAGAATAGAAATACCAATTACAACCACAAGTGCAGTAAATAAAAACAATCCACAAGGTCTAGGGCTCGGCTATGGCATCTCATGAAGGGTTTTGAACCACACTAAACCACCATATGACTCAAACTGGTCAATCCTGGGTTTGATCCCACTGGTTCAATCCTAAAAGCGGAACTGGATTGAACACAACCCTCTAAACCCTAAAAGGGCTAGGATCTTTAAACTTTATTTGATCAACATAGTTTCTTAACAAACAATCCATATAAAAGGGTTACAAGAAATATACCAGAACAAAAACCTTTAGGATTGCTAAAGATAGTCCACCACTACTGCACCTCCGATTGAACTGGCTGCTAGACCGCTCCTGGATAACCAAGCCTTCAATAAAAACCAAAAGCTTTGTGTGTGTGTGTGCGTCGACCACCCTATCGCAAACACCCTTGGTGTTTTGCGATTGCGACTTTGAGAGAGGAGCCGAGAGAGAGATATGCGAGTTCGAGAGAGAGAGGGACGAGATCAATGAGAGTGACGGTTAGGGTTTTATCTTTTTGTCATATCTCCCTAATCCTCAAAGCTTAACATATATATAAGGATTAGGTTGGACCTAAGCCCGTTTAATTAAAAGTCCACTGGTTTTAATTAAACTTTCAACTCTTCTCTTTTTGACCCCCTGGACTTTGCTAGTTAATTAATTAACTATTAATTAACTTAGTCCGTTAAATATTAAAGACTTAATATTTAATTCTCCTTAAATAATAAATAACTATTTATTATTTATTTCCTTTCTAATAATTAATCCAAACTGGATAATTATTTATATCTCTCAATAATTAATACTACTGATTAATTATTCGTTTATCTCTTTAATAATTAATCTAACTGATTAATTATTTACTCTTTCTCTTTAATAATTAATCTAACTGATTAATTGTTTCCACACAGATTTATGGTGAAATCCAACTATTCTGAATTGGGTGTGTAGCAGTGTGACCCTTTAGTCTCTTATAACATTGGATACAATATGCCCGTTAATTATCTCTGATCATAATCCAACAGACTCCACTTGTGCAAGATAAGTAACAGTTACTGCACATTGTTAGCCTAAGGAGGTCCCTAGCCAGACACTTAGGGTAACCAGGTTATAAGAATTCTTATACCCCAAAGTAACTTGTGATAAATCTTCATAAGCAACCTGCTTAGAAGTAACCTGTTATAAACTAACTGTTTATAAACTAAACTATCATAAACTCCTTGTTTACGAATGGGTACGTCATTATATATACAAGCTTGCATATATATATATATATATATATATATATATATATATATATATATATATATATATATATATATATATATATATAGGTTTGTCCCTTGCAGCGTGATATTTCAATTTTGAGCATGAGCATGGAAAAAGTCAACTCAGAGACTCAAGAATTTGTTCATGACATACTTGATTTCGAAACTGCGTGATAAACGACAAAGAACAGATCAGTTCGTTTGGGCACGGCCGTGCACTTACCAGTTTCTCTAATCAGTCAAGGGGCCCGGAAATATCTCTCCTAAAAAAGAGGTGCAATTACCATCTTACATATTTGCATTTGGCAACACGGCTCCCACTGAATCTAGACACGCCCCTTATGACCACCCTGTTACGGCGTAGCGTTAGAACGCGCTAAGAAGACAACAGTTACCGCATCCCAAACCAAATACCTCAGGCTTGAGGATAACCTATGTGATAAATACTTTTGACACGAATCCACGAAGTATTTTTCACGGTGGGTCAATCCAATATTCGTAACCCTAACGAATATCCGTAAATTTTGGTCCGCAAAAACGTTCGCATCTATATTCGATAAACTATCGAATCTACCCCAAAATTACGATGACTTTATAGCCCTATCGAGGTTCCCACCAAGATAAGTAGTCACGGATAGTGTTTCGAATAAACCTAGTTTATTCCTGGATAAACCAAAACATACAAAATTGTGAAGAACAATGAAACTAATTTCTACACCCTTCCATATTCCACCCTGGAATAAAGATGCATAATTTCTACCATTTCACTTACTCGATTCACGGTGTTTATCTGAGTTACTTATTATTTTACATTGTAACTTATCACGGATTACAAAGAAAATAATATGGTTATAAACCCTAAAACACAATACTAGTACTTTGAAGTACTCCTTCTTGGTTTGCTAGAAATCATTCTTGCAACCTAAGAACACTTCTAGGCTTACTTATTTTATAAAATTCCTTAAACTTGGAGAAAACTGGAAATAACTCCAAAGTTTCTGATTTTACAAAAATAACCTCCCGGTAATTAAAAACTTTAATTACATTTGTAGATAAATTAAATCTTACTAGATTTATCCATTTGAAACAATAAAACTTTCTTACACCTACTTGTAAGAACCTTGAAATTAGATTCCCTGTGTATGCCAACACTAATCTAATATCATTACTAAGAATGTTAAAGAACATCCTATTTTATCATTTCTAACGTTAACCAACCAACAACATTTAATTAAATTGACCTACTGAACTTAATGAGTATAATTTTGTTTAAGTCATAACTTGACTCAAAAAATTGCAATGATATCTTTATCGAGTACCTCTCAATAAATCATGCATCCCTCGGATTAGTTCTTTCTGAAGAACTTACTATTTTAGATAGCTTCTAAAAACATCCAATAATTATATACTCTAAAAGCTCAAACTTGTATTTATCACACTGGTTAAAAAACAACATTTTATTAACTCTGATAAATACATTAGTCAGGTGCTCCCACTATCTTTTATGAAAAAGTGCATTCTTTAACAAACATCTTTTTAGGCCTTAGTCAATCCTTGACTACCATGCCTAAAACTTGTGTTCCAAACACATGTTTTAAAGAACTTAGTTTTTGCAAGAAATTTGTTTTATGAAACCAAGAACTTGGATCTCTCACATATCCATCTTTCCAATTACGGAAAATGGTTTCATTAAACTTACCATGATCACAAGTATGAAACACTCATAATGGCATCTTAAATTTCTGTCCTTAAAACATTTAGTATAAAACTCCTTGATTATAATAACTATTATAATCACTTTTATACTTTTTTAAACGTTTTATATTTAGTTCAAGACTTTGAACATTCACTTTTCATAAATAACTTAAACACTTATTAAATTAGAAAAACTATCTAATTTTATAAACAATACTTGTTTATTTAAGCGTGTGAAAAAGTGGAGCCAGCATTTATATAACTTCAACAAATCATAGCATAAGATTATTATGTATCACCAATCAAGTCAAGACTTTGACTTATTGACACTCTTTTAGTCACAGCTGGACTAATCATGATTCATACAATAAAAACACGTGCACGGATATGAACCAAAAATTAAATTTCCATAAACTTAAAAGTATCCATAAACAATATAAAATTTGTTCAGATAAACTTAAAAAGTTTAAATAACTAGGAAATAAAAATTATTTATAATATCTGTGAGCTGCACGTGGGATTTTCTCATGTTGGGCCGCATCACTTTCCATCTCCTCCTGCAATAAACGATTGCAAGATATTAGAATACTCGTAAAAAACTTTTACAAGTGGAAAGTGACAAAGAAGCTAATCACGCAATACATGAGGAGCCAGACTTGCCTCCTGCCTCGTGACCTTTCGGACAATCTTGTTTCCATTGTCCGGCCTCGCCGCACCTGAAGCACCGATTCTCGGTCCTTGCCTTGTTTGGCTTCGGCTTCTTGCCCTTGTTGTCGTTATTAGCCCTGGGTGCACTCTGGCTGGGCTGTGCCTTGCCCTTTCCCTTTCCGTTGCGCCTCTTCCTCTTCTTACGTCCACCATGTCCCACCATAAGAATGTCCTTAGACTTGGTCCCGATACTCTACTCAGCAGTCTTGAGCATGGAGTGCAACTCAGCCACAGATTTCTCCATGTTGTTCATGTTGTAGTTGACTATAAAAGGCTTATAGTCATCTGACAACGAGTTGAGTATCGTATCCGTTGCTAGCTGCAATGGTACTGGGTGCCCAAGTCTCTCTAGGTGGTCCATGTAACCTATCATTTTCATGACATGGTCACTAACCGAGGTCCCCTTTGCCATCTTGCACGAGTTAAATGCCCTAGTGGCATCATAACGCTCCGTGCGGGCTTGCTCCTAGAACATGTCCCTCAGCTGGCGGATCATGTCATAGGCAGGAGTTTCCATCATGCTTGATTGCAACTCTGGACTCATAGTTGCAAGCATGAGGCGGCTAACATCCAAGGCGTCATTGGAGCGCTTCTGAAAAGCCTCCTTGACCTCTGCCCTGGCATTGCTAGCTGGGGGATTTCCTAGAGGTTGTTCTAGGACATACCACTTTCTCTCGTGCCTCAGCACGATCCGGAGATTTCTCTCCCAAGTGAGAAAGTTGGACCCGGTGAGCTTATCCTTCTCAAGGATAGAGCAGAGAGAGAGGTTATTAGTATTGGTAACGTTGATTGCCATCTACAAATTAAAACCCGGTTTAATTAGTAATTGCAAATAAACTTTACAACATATATCATTAAACCCATAAACAATATATATTAGACCTAGGACCCATATTTCACATACTTGACGCAAGGTTTGGGCACTTCCCGCCAAGTCATGCTATTTCTGGTAGGTAACACCCTGTACCAATCGTACCTAACTGATACAACTCCTAGAACCTCGTAGAGCACTTAGACCCAGTCTAGTATGTTTAACTCTACTCTAGTGCTTTTTGGGCCGGGACTCCCGATTATCACCAAAATAGATCGCACCACCTAAGACAGCATGAATTCTGGTCGGGACTCCCGATTATCGCAGAATCTTTCATGCCCTTTCCCGCAATGGTTTGAACCCGGATGCCCAAGGTTTGGGCACTTCCGACACCCGAGTACCGTTTAACAGTCAAGGTGTACCATTAGGTGGGTAGCACACTGATCTAAGATTTTTTCTTGGGTTTTAATTAAGTTCAATAAAAACTTAATTTTCTAGTTTTTGAAAAACCATTTTAAAACTAACTGTTTTAAAATTTACGATTTATATGTGTACCTGAACTTAGGTGCACAAAACGGTTTTTATAAGTTCCAAACTTACAACCTTTACAAAACTATAAATTTTAAAAATTCAATTAACACGACTAACAACCTGTATTCGTATTCTTAGTTTGTCATTAAAAAGTGGTTTTTCACTGTTTAATAACAACCTGTTATTAAACCCCTTTTTATTTACCATCACACGCATGTATATATATACCATACATATATATGTAAAGCAGTAAATAAATCACAACCACGCAGATAATAATAATAATAAGCAGATAAAGCCCTATAGTTTTGCCAACTAATCCTAAGGTCAATCCTAAGGATAAAATGACTTGGATTCGCCTTTCTTGATGTGTTGCTCCCACTGGCCTTGACACCTCCCCGAAATGTCCGTGCTTCGCGTATAGAACACCATTTTCTTGATTGCCTTCTTCGAGTCCATTTTGGTGGAGGGATTAAACTATCACTATTCTATTACAAATACTATATTGAATGGGGTTGTAAGTGGCATGCAGGCCTCCCCTAAACAGTACAATATTACAATTAAGAAAGGGATTGTAATTGGCACGCAGGCCTTCCCAAAACCAAAATAAAAGAAGAAAAAGAAAAACAAGTCCTAAGTCGGCAAAACTATAGCTATATGAATCACAACCACGCAATTTATATATAAGCACTATATATATAAAAGTCAACCACGCAGTTATAATATAAACAATAAACTGTGTTATTAAGCACACAACCTGATTTGTCTAAACTTTCTCATTTATCCTTTTGATTAATATCTATTAACCAAAAACGAGAATTATGATCTTCTAATTAATATTTATCTGACCAAAAGAGTTTTTCTAACAAAAACTTTAAATCCCTGATCTTATTCAAAACTTGAATGAAACCTTATGTCGGATTTTATTACTAGTTATCCAATAACTTAAAACCGGCAACTTTTTTTGGTCAATTAAAATATCTTGTTCAATTCTCCATCTTATTATATAAACTTTATTCCCTTTAGAATTTTATTCAAAAATGACTAAACTAGTCATAATAAATAAAAGTCTAAAATATATTTTAACTAAATTAATTAAAATTTATAACACTAGTTTACATAACACCTTATTAATTTTATAACTTAAAATTAATAATCCTTTTGTATCAATCCGGAAAAACAATCTTGGGCCAACATCTCTTGTTAAGCCGCACAACCCACTGGGCCGAGACCCTCTTCGGCCGAGAACCGATTTGACCGAAGTCACCTGGGCCGTTAGCCCTATTGGGCCGAGAACCACCTTGGGCCGAAGCCCACTGGGCCTTAGCGCCGCTAAACCTCCTTTAGCGCCGCTAAACCTTCTTTAGCGCCGCTATCTTGGGCCGACATTACTGGGCCGAAGATTACTGGGCTTAGCGCCGCTAACTCCTCTTAGCGCCGCTAAACCTCTTTTAGTGTTGCTAACAGTTATGGTCACGGTTTCAGTTTGCGTTTTCCGATTTAACAAAAAAAAATTAAATCCTTTTTAACCTATTAAAACTAACTGTTTTAATATACTGATTAAAGACTGGATTTAATTCAAAAACCAAAAACTATTAATTATTAATTTCAACAAAACTTGTTTTATTAATAATTAATTATCCTAAAACTTGATTTCAACCTTTTTAAACAAAAGTTCAAAAAATTTGGTTAAAATCTAGTTTTAGAAAAAAGTTTATTCCCTTTTAACCATTTAAACACAAACCTGATTTAAACCTAACTGGTTAAAATCAAAACTTTTATAAACTGGATAAAAACAGAAAACTTGTTTTATCCTTTTATGGTTTTCAAAATCTATAAGGATAAGAAACAAGATGGAGAAGATCATATAACAATTAAACAAACCAAAAAATGGATTAACTAGGTTCAATTAAAACAAACTGTTTAATTTATCTTAATCCAAAACTTGTTCTTATCCAAAAATCACAATCATTTTTAACCGTTTAAACTAACTGTTTAAACTTTCTGATTAATAGTATTAAACTTCTTAAAACTGGATAACAAAAACAAACTGTTTTGTTTCCCTTGGTGATTTTCGAAATAGCCTAGAGCAAGTAAAAGATCAAGTATCAAACCTTAATCCTAGAAACAGAAAAAAAAAACTAGAAACTATGGATCATAGAGCCGAGGCTCAGATACCACTGAAGGGTTTTGAACCTGACCAAACCACCATATGACTCAAACTGGTCAATCCTGTTTTTGATCCCACTGGTTCAATCCTAAAAGTGGAACTGGATTGAACACAACCCTCTAAACCCTAAAAGGGCTAGGATCTTTAAACTTTATTTGATCAACATAGTTTCTTAACAAACAATCCATATAAAAGGGTTACAAGAAATATACCAAAACAAAAACCTTTAGGATTGCTAAAGATAGTCCACCACTACTGCACCTCCGATTGAACTGGCTGCTAGACCGCTCCCGGATAACCAAGCCTTCAATAAAAACCAAAAGCATTGTGTGTGTATGCGTCGACCACCCTATCGCAAACACCCTTGGTGTTTTGCGATTGCGACTTTGAGAGAGGATCCGAGAGAGAGAGAGAGAGAGAGAGAGATGCGAGTTCGAGAGAGAGAAGGACGAGATCAATAAGAGTGACGGCTAGGGTTTTATCTTTTTGTCATATCTCCCTAATCCTCAAAGCTTAACATATATATAAGGATTAGGTTGGACCTAAGCCCGTTTAATTAAAAGCCCACTGGTTTTAATTAAACTTTCAACTCTTCTATTTTTGACCCCCTGGACTTTGCTAGTTAATTAATTAACTATTAATTAACTTAGTCCGTTAAATATTAAAAACTTAATATTTAATTCTCCTTAAATAATAAATAACTATTTATTATTTATTTCCTTTCTAATAATTAATCCAAACTAGATAATTATTTATATCTCTCAATAATTAATACTACTGATTAATTAATCGTTTATCTCTTTAATAATTAATCTAACTGATTAATTATTTACTCTTTCTCTTTAATAATTAATCTAACTGATTAATTGTTTCCACACAGATTTCTGGTGAAATCCAACTGTTCTGAATTGGGTGTGTAGCATTGTGACCCTTTAGTCTCTTATAACATTGGATACAATATGCCCGTTAATTATCTCTGCACATAATCCATCATCTCAAACATGTGCTAAACTAATACATGAAAAACTGATTTCTAATTATCACAACCTGATGAATTATCTTGACTTTAACCAACTGTTAAAATCACATTGTTTAATAATAATTGTTATATATATTAATTATTGCTATGCGATTAAAAAATACTAAAACAATTAATTTTAATCAATACTTGATTATTATAAAAAATAATCATGACTAAAATTAAAAATCTTAATTACAAGATTAAAAATATAATCATTTAAAAACTTTTAGGTTTAATCCTGTTTGGTATTACCCAAAACTAACCTAAAAAGATATTGGGCCACAAAACTGGGCCGAAGGAAAAATGGTGGACCGACCACCGACTTGGGCCGATAGAACCTGGGCCGCCGGCTGCAGGCCGCCGCTGGGCCGCCCCCACGCTCCCGCCGCCGTCGCCGGAAATCTAGCAGCCGACCACCACCTCGCCGCCGAGACTACTGGTGGCAGCGAAAAAGACAGCCGACGCCGACAACCGGCCGAGACCGATCGCCGATGCCGCCGGTGGTATTCCCGTCGTGGACCGGTGGCTTTACCGCCGCCGATCCTCAAATCGCAAATAACAATAACAATTTTAAAATACAAACATTAAACCCCTTTTTTTATCTAAACCAATCATTATCCATTTTAAAATCAAAACTTCATTTCAAAAAATACTTGGATAAATAAAAGGTTAAAACTTTGATAAAAGGAAACCTATTCATCATGATAAAAGAAACCTAACCATTTTCCTACGAGGCTAGAAATGGCTCTGATACCACTGAAGGGTTTTGTAGGGTATAAAAACATATGTAAATCATACGCAGCGGAATAAAAAACAAAAAACCCCCTCCAGTGATCTCATCTAACTCGTAAAGGAAACTAAACAAGAAATAGGGATTAAAAAGTTATACCTTTTAGCAACAATCTTGAAACTTTAATCCACATAGCTAAAGGTAGAACACCGCTACTGCACCACCTCGAACGGTCTGCTAGACCGCCCAGGATATCACCAAAAACGATCATGCCAAAAACTATGCGTGTGTGTGTGTTGTTCGACGAGGCCGAGAACCCCCTTGGGGTGCCTTCGAGTTCGACGCAGTGGGAGGGAGGGAGGAGGAGGCTAGGGTTTCTTTTTGCAACTTGTAATTATCCTTATGATTCCTTAAGCCTTGAAAGGTTATTTATATAATAAACCTTATTAAATCCCAAGCCCGTTTAATTAAAGCCCAGCTTTAATTAAACTATTACTTAATTGCAGAAAACACCCTTTGACCTTTCTAATTAATTAATAACTATTAATTTATTGGTTTGATTAATATTTAAACTAAATATTAATTCCTCCTTTAAAATAATAAATAACTATTATTATTTTTCCTTCTCAATAGTTAATTAACTAATTAATTAGTAGCAGTGTAATCCTTTAGTGTCTCATAGCATTGGACACGATTACACGTGTTATCTATCTCTGCACATAATCTAACAAAAATGCACTAGATTAGAGTTAAACATACTAGATTTTATCTAAGTACTCTACGAGGTTCTAGGAGTCGTATCAGATATGTACGATTGGTAAAGGGTGTTACCTACCAGAGATAGCATGACTTGGCGGGAAGTGCTCAAACCTTGCGTCAAGTATGTGAAATACGGGTCCTAGGTCTGATATATATTATTTAAGGGTTTATTAATATATGTTAGAAAAGTTTATTTCCAATTACTAATTAAACCAATTTTTAATTTGTAGATGGCAACCAACGTTACCAACACTAACAACCTCTCACTTCGCTCTATCCTAGAGAAGGATAAGCTCACCAGACCAAATTTTCTCACATGGGAGCGAAATCTCCGGATCGTGCTAAGGCACGAGAGAAAGTGATACGTCCTAGAACAACCTCTAGGAAATCCCCCTGCCAACAACGCTAGGGCAGATGTCAGGGAGGCTTATCAGAAGCGCTCTAATGACGTCCTTGATGTTAGTTGCCTCATGCTTGCAACAATGAGTCACACCCAGGCGTATACTCCTTAGTACCGTTAGTTCCCCAATTCGTAGTCCCTAAGGACCCTGGGAACCCAGCCAGATATTATCACCCGTCTACCTCACTAACCTCCGTTGTACACCAGTTCAGTGTCCGGACATAACATCATAAACAAATAGCTGATCCAATAAGGATCCAGTTCATGAAGCGCATATAATCACAACAATATCTTTCTTCTCAATATTAAGCATGCGTGTATAACTTTATCATAACATACCTCATTTCTTTCATAGCAATACACCAATCACGTGTCAACATGTACAACAGATAGTCTTACGTAGCAGTACACCAATCATGTGTTAACTTGTACAACAGATAACTTACCTACTGAGACTCATGGAAAACAGGTACTCACCTCGAGATTACAAGAGGCAGAAATGGAATCGAGAATCCAAGGAATCACCAGAGTCATCCGAATCACCTAACACATATGGTTCAGCCTTTGACACCAATCAACGACATTTAACGAGGCTTAAAACACAAGACTACAAAGCTGTCAACACAACAATACAGCATGCGATCGCAAGGCACCCTCCATGCGATCGCAAGGCATCACCATGCGATCGCAAGGGATTTCCATGCGACCGCAAAGGCCCTGCTCAAAAACTCACTCCTACGGCAGCAAGGGTTCCTGCGGCAGTAAGTTATGTACCTACGCCCGTAGGCTTCATTTCATCACCCGTAGGTGGTAAACCATGACACCAACTCCATACGGTCGTAAGACCCAATGCATACAACCGTAAGGAACATGCTTGCGACCGCAAGGCCTTCTCTTGCGACCGCAAGGACTTCTGTTACAGAGCGTTCTTGCTCTGTTCGAACACAGCGACTGTTTCTACCCATTTTGGACTCAAAATTCGACTTGAAGTCATATTCAAGCGTTTTTACATGTTATCTAACATACATACTAACTTAATAACATGTTTTTGACACAAACTAACATCAAAACCCATCTAAATCTATCAAAATGGGTCTTTCACCATTAAAACCCAAAAACTAGTTTTTAACCAAGAAAACTTACAAGAGGGAGATGAACAAGCTCACTATGAACCGATTAAGACTTGAATCCAGCTTCTAATCTTGATTCCTTAAGCAGAATTTCCAAAACTCCAAGTATGTGTGTGTTGGTCTTCACGTACGTGCGTATGTGTTTGTAATGTGTGTTTTTGCATTTGTCAACAGGGGATAAGGGAGGCTTTTAGGCCGACCTTAATAAGTTAATACCCCCTCTCGGTTATTTTGTTCTCCTATTCAACTTATTACTCGACTTAGGTTTATCCGTTTCAACTAACGGAGATATTTTTAGGACCATTATCTAAAACCGTTCAACTATTTATCTATCTGGTCAACTTATGACACTTTTCATAATACCACATTTTTTTATCCACATTTAACACCATTTAACACCAATTAGCACCAGTTCACGTTTAAAACACCAATTAACATACAGAACACCATTTAACAACATGTATACTACAATTAGCAACAAAACACCAGTTAAAGTCAACGTACAACTCTTAAAGCTACATGTTCAACTGTTTACAACTAAGCCCCTTTTTGGGGTGTTACAAATCTACCGCCCTTAAGAAGATTCCGTCCTCGGAATCTGATCGTCTACAAACAAGTGAGGGTATCGAGCTTTCATGTCGTCTTCCGTTTCCTGGGTCATATTCGAACCCAGGTTATGCTTCCATTTGACTAACACCAATTTGATCATCTTTCTGCGCAACTTCTTGGTTTTAGAACCAAGTATTTCAACAGGTTCTTCAACTAGGCGCCTTGAAGCGTCAACCTTCAATTCTTGTAGAGGCAGAATTTGGTTCTCCTCCACCTTACACTTACGCAAATAACACACATTGAACGTGTTGTGAATTCCAGATAGCTCTGGAGGCAACTCTAGCGTAACAGTTTGATCATTAACCACGCGAATGATCCGAAATGGACCAATATAACGTTGACTCAACTTGCCCTTTCTACCAAAACGAATCACCCCTTTCCAGGGAGAAACTTTCAGGAACACCAGATCGCCCTCCTGGAATGTAACTGGTCTGCGATTAGGGTCAGCATATACTTTCTGTCTGTCACGGGCTGCTTTAAGCTTTTCCCGCGCAATCTTCACTTTATCTGCCGTAATCAGGACAATCTCAGGTCCGGCAAACTGCTTTTCACAGAGCTCTAACCAACACGTGGGAGTACGACAACGCCTCCCATACAACATTTCATAAGGTGGCATCCCAATACTGGAGTGGTACGAGTTATTATAAGCAAACTCGACCAACGGCAAATGAGACTCCTGTGCACCACCAAACTCGAGAACACATGCGCGAAGCATGTCCTCCAACGTCTGAATCGTTCTCTCTGACTGGCCATCTGTCTGCGGATGATACGCCGTGCTCAGATGAACACGTATACCAAGTTCATCCTGTAAACTATGCCAGAAGTGTGAAGCAAATCTCGCATCACGGTCAGACACAATTGAACATGGCAAACCATGTCGTGACACCACTTCATCTACATACAACTTTGCTAACTTCTCAAGCGGAGTAGACTCGCTGACAGCTAGAAAATGAGCGCTCTTGGTCAACCGGTCGACAATGACCCAAATAGCATCATGACCCCTAAGGGTCTTTGGCAACTTTGTCACAAAGTCCATCGTAATGTGATCCTACTTCCACTCAGGGATCTCAAGTTGTTGCAGACTACCATAAGGTTTCTGATGTTCTGTCTTAACTTGCGCGCAGATCTGACATTTCTCCACGAAGGAAGAAATGTTTCGTTTCAAAATAGGCCACCAATACAATGCATTTAAGTCATGATACATCTTTGTGCTGCCCGGATGAACCAACAGCATAGATTTGTGAGCTTTCTGCAGTATCAGCTCATGAATATCACTATGAAGCGGCACCCATACGCGAGACTGAAAAGTCTTAAGTCCGCGAGTATCATCAACAAGTTGATCTTTCAGCTTTTTCATCGTTTCTGCCTTCAGGTTCTCGTCTTGCAACGCCACTTGTTATGCTTCCTTTATTTGGGCAACGATATCAGGAACCACAGTAAGCTTCATAAATCTAGCATCTGTTGCAGAACTCTTGCGACTCAATGCATCCGCCACCACGTTGGCCTTACCAGGATGGTAGCGAATTTCACAATCATAATCTTTTATCAACTCTAGCCATATGCGTTGTCTCATGTTAAGCTCTTTCTGCGTGAACACATATTGCAGGCTCTTGTGATCCGTACAGACCACACATTTGGTGCCATAGAGATTGTGTCTCGACAACTTCAATGCGAATACCACCGCTGCCAACTCAAGATCATGAGTCGGGTAGTTGCCTTCATGAGGTTTCAATTGCCTTGAAGCGTAGGCAATCACCTTATCTCGTTGCATCAACACACACCCCAATCCAGAATACGAAGCATCACAGTAAACAACGAAGTCTTCAGATCCCTCTAGCAAGGAAAGTATTGTAGCTTCACACAGTAGCAGTTTCAAAGACTGAAACGTTTGTTCTTGAGCTTCCGCCCAAACAAATGCAACGTCTTTGCGAGTTAGATTAGTTAACGGACCTGCAAGCTTAGAAAAGTCACGGATAAACCGCTGATAGCAACCAGCTAAGCCGAGAAAACTTCTAACTTCAGAAGGAGTTCGAGGAACTCCCCAATTCAAAACCGCTTCGACTTTCGCCGGGTCAACTTTCACGCCATCACTGCAGATCACTTGACCGAGAAAATGAACTTCTCGTACCCAGAACTCACACTTCGAGAACTTAGCGTAAAGCTTCTCCCGTTTGAGAGTTTCGAGAACCTCTCGCAAATGTAACTCGTGTTCAGCTTCAGTCTTAGAGTAGATGAGAATATCGTGTCAGGATCGGATATATATTATATCAAATAACAAGAACTAACTTTTAAATAATAAATCAGAGTAATATAAAAGTTAATCTTTAACTATGATCACAATCAACTAAGAAGTTGCGGAATCACACTTAATTGATTAAAGAAGGTTTTAAACAAAGATTAATTCAATCAAACAGTAGTTTTATTAACCAACCAGAATGATTACAAAAGCAAACTTCACCCCCAATCTAACTTATTCTGTTAGACGAAGAACACAGACTGTTCTTAGGTTTCAACAAGAAACTTAGAGGCTAAAACACTTTCAGAAAAATAAATAACAATAAGAACAAATGCTTTGAATAATGAGATCAAGTCGTCGTTGTCAATTGATCATCTAATGAAGTATATATAGACTCTTGATCCTCCTTGAATTGTTGACAGTTAGGTAATCTTCTATCTTCTGAGATAATCTTGTTAATCTTCAAAGTATTTCGAGATATCTTCTAAGATAGGATTTTCCAAATATAGCTCAACAGAAACTGTTTAATGAACACAACAGTTCTTTAGTCTTCTAACAGTCTTCAGCTCCAAGGTCTTCTAACAGTCTTAGTAGTTTGAACTAACAGTTCTGAACTTTTGTACTAACAGTTGTAAACCTTGCAGCAATTGTTAGTTACAACTGTTATCACCAAAATACTCTAACAGTTTTACCTTTGCATGTTCAACAGTTTCAATAACTTAGTGAATTTCCCAACAATCTCCCCCTAACTTAAAGTATTGAACAATACACTTAAGTTGTTTTATAGGGTTCAACCATAGAAACATTCACATAAGCAAAGAACACATTAACATTAATTTTGCAAAGTAAAATTGTTATAATCAAAATATGAAAGAAAAATTACATTTTCTCTTTCTCTATCAGCTCCATCCTTTCTTTCAGTCTTCTTCCCAGATCTTCCCTTAACCTTACAGGACCATAGAACCTTGCCTTTACCATGTACATCAGCTTGGTCCTACTGTGATCAACAAAGTTAAGATCAAACCACTGGGTTTTAGCATTGTTTGTCACAAGATTATACACCCTTGATCTTTCAAAAACTTTCACAGTCATTATAGGAAATCTTTCATCACTTGTCAGTATTGACATTACTCTCTGTGGATTGCATATACTCGATAAATGTACTAAAAATACTTTTATCTCAATTTCAGCATCCTTTCCAAAATGACTTACCCCATATTCATACATTTCTTGTACATCTCTCCTGGTCACACTATCCATCATTGCAGAGAAACTGACATAGCTTTCAATTGGTTCCACCTCTCTAACAATGGTGACACCCTGCTTTCCAGTTTCCACTCTCAGCATTTCAAACCTCCATTCTTTGATATGCGACTTTTGAGCTTCAAATTTATCAATTCTTTCTTTTATCTCTTTTGAGAGTCTATCTTGCAAAATAGTTTTGACCAAGCCTGTTTTGACTTTTTCTTCAGACTGTTGGGGTTTTTGGACTGATTGGGGTTTCTTCTTTTCCACTACTGGCTTGGGAGGTGGAACTGTTTTCTTCTTTACAACTCTTTTTCTTTTTACTCCCTTACCAGCAGCTTCCTTTACTTTCTCTTCTTCATCAATCTGAGTAGTAATCTCATCAGCCAGCTTCTTTGCTATCTCAAAATCAGTCTGTTCTTGTTCTCTTAGCTCAGCTGCTAGCCTTAATGCAAATTCATGATCACGCTCTTCTTGTTGCTGTCTTGAAAGCTTGAGTTTAGGACAAACAACAACAATTTCTTTACCTTTGCCTGAAACAGGAGGCAACTCAGATTCTTTCTTTCCTTCCTGGATGACTATCCCTTTATATTCTTTCTTTGGTGGTAAAGATTCTAACGTAGCAACCTTTCCATCAAGCCATCCATCATCAATTTTCTGTGCCATTCTAGAAGAACTTATTCCCAGATATTGAGCACTAATATCAACCAAATAGTTCTGCTTAACTGTTGACCACGATTTGAAAATCTCAGTGCTTGGAACATCTGCAGTTGATACCATCCTGTTGATTAGCATCCTATCAACACTTGAAAGCTGTTCTTCTTCTTCTTCATTAACCGCTTGGACACTTGCAACTGTTAGTTGATTTGAAGTTACAACTGTTGGTTGTTGTGTTGCAACTGTTTGCTCATTTGGAGCAACAACTGTTTGTTTATCCTGTGAAACTGTCTGCTTAACTTCTTCCTGCTTGGATTTTCTTCTTCCTTTAGCTTGAGCAGTTGAAGAGATTTTCACCAAGGATTTGGGTTTAAGCAACATCTCATGAGTATGAAGAACATTTGTTTCTTTCTTCAGATTCTCATCAAGAAAGTTCAGCTTCTTATCTTGCCTTATTAACACCTCATTGTGAACTGCTACCACCTTGAGTACTTCGGTTGCCTTCTCCAACTGTTCAGTCAGTTCTTTTATCTTCTCATCTTGAGAAACTATCCTTTTGTTTTGAAGAGCAATCCTTTTCTTTAGGTGTAAATGAGCAGCAAGGTAAGGTGCAAAGTTAGGATCCGTCAATGCATGTTGTTTCAGTCTAGTCTCAATGTCAGTTAGTGTTTCCACTGTGACCATATCATCGACATTTTTCACTGGTGGCTTACTCCCCTGAGTATCACCATCAGTACCCCTCTTTTCTTGGTTCTGGGGATTACCAGAAACTGTTTTACTAGTCTCTGTTGCCATGATTGAGGTCTTAGCTATGTTAACACTGTCCTGTTTATCCCTTGAGGATAAAACAGTAGTGTCAGCCTCAAAGACCATATGATCACCCTCTTGAGGAATGATCACCTCCTCATTGTGCCTGGGAGACAGCACCAAGGGTTCTCTTTCGATATTCTGCACAGGTAAATGCACCTGTGCAGGGCTAACAGTTTGGGGTTCTCTAACTGTGGTGGAAGGAGCACCAACAGTTTTCCTCCTTTTTTTAAATATTTTTAGTGCAGGGGCTTGTGTTGTAGATTTTTCAAAAGAAGCAGGTTGGAAATTTTGAGTATCTTGGACTGTGGGTTCCAGTGTTGGTGGTGTAGCAATACGATGGGTTTCATGCTCAACACTGGCAGTCCTGTTTCTTGACAGAAACTCCACCATTTCAGAGAGTGGAGGAGTTATGGCACCAGAGAAACTCTTGCCATTAATCAACAGTTTGCTCAAAGTGGAAGCCACATGAGCAGAGGGAATAATGACCCTCTTGTGTGTTTTTAGATTTGGCAACAAAAAGTTTAACAATACTTGCACAAATCGAGGATACATCAAAAAGAGACCATACTTGGTCCCTAGATGTTTTACCATGCCATTGAAAATTAATTTTGAAAAATTGAAGCAACGATTGTTGGCCAAACAGATTAAGGCCAAAGCAATGTTGCTTCCAAACTCGTTCCATCCTGTTCTTTTAGGACTAATGCACTGCTGGAGAGTATGGATTAAATACTTCCAGTGAGCACAAAATTGTCCCTTATAGAATGTACCCTTCCCTGAAGGACCCTCATACCCAAGCTTAACAAGCTCGGCATGCAAAAAATCTAGTGAAACTGAATCAGAATACTCACCCTCACTATCATTGAGTTGTAGAATGTGGCGAATGGTGTCCTCAGAGATTGAGACGGTCAACTCATCAATGGTAGAATCAATCCATTGCACGTCATCAGTTGTTCGAAGTTGAGCATGTTTCCAAAACTGATCAATGTAAGAAGTGTATATGGTAGGATTGATGGTGAGTGCAGTGTTGAGATCGGACAATGAGAGATAATCAATCATATCGTGAAACATGTGAAGATCATCGGGTTTTGAAAGAAAAGCAAGCATGTTATGTTCCTTGACGAATGGAAGGGGAGCCATGGCGATTTGATAGCAGAATTCTAGGGTTTTAGCGTTCAAACGAAGTTCAGTATGCGTAAAGAAACCTCTGAGGAGGGAATGGTTTATATATGTTTCGATTGTTGAACGCAATCCAAAGGCTTCCAAAATCCTGCAAAGACCAAAGCACCCTTTAATAGCTTAACAGTTGACGGACAAAAATGAACTAACAGTTGAGAAACTGTTTTTAATAGCTTAACAGTTGACGGACAAAAATGAACTAACAGTTGAGAAACTGTTTTCATAAGATGTAACAACTGTTATTCAAAAGTCCACTCCCTTTTGTTTGATCATTTATATGAATTGACAGTTGTTTAGGGTTTACAACTGTTCTTCATTTCTCGCCCTTAGTTGACAAATTTCTCCCCCTCAGTTGCACATGGACTTTGTCTAACAGTTGCCGAAGCCATATGCTAACAGTTGAAAAACTGTTAGTATTGATTGAAACAGAAATGTGCAACTGTCAAACAAACTTTCAGCTCACATATATCAAATGCTGAAGCAATAAAAATAAAACATTAGAGAACACAGTCATCAACATAAGATATATTTTATTCAAGATAATCACAATTGAGCTACAATAATTTGAAAAGAAAAACAAAACAAAACTGTCTTGTACTATAGATCTAAACACAGCTTATAAGAACTGTCTTAACTCCTAGATCTACATATGACAAATTATCGATAACAGTTTGTATCATCAAATCTGAACTTTAAGGGAAGACAATCATCATCACATTCTTGCTCAAGACTGTCTTCGTTATTTAAGAATCGAGTTCAGAATAGCCTCTACAGTGCCACCATAGCCTTACTGAGAAGCCTGTCTTTAAAGAATGGTCATGTAATACACGAGCCATTGTTGGTACTGCTTATCTAATTGTGCAAGGCCGTCTCGTAGGTGTGGGAGAACAATGATCTACACCGTAAGTGTAGAAAACTTTCTCCGTCAACTGTTGATAAGCCTTAGACAATTGTCAAAACATACTACCTACCAATGGGTGTGCAGTAGACCTTCTCATCATATGCATCACCAGAGACGATTGTCATAATTTGCCTCGTGGGTGTGCAGTGGAACTAGTCATCTAAGACAGTGACTTCCACTGCCTCATCATCTGAGGCCCTCTGGTGGTTACGAGTATTATATCTTCGAACATGGAACCACACTACAGAGTTTGTAGTGCCTGCTAGGTTCAAGACGAATCTTAGACAACATGGTGTAGGCAATTCATGAAAGAGAGTGAAATTTTCAAAATCACCTCTTATACGAATATGATCAATTGGTTTATTTGGCCTACGTGGATCTGGATGTTGTGTCAAGGTAAACCTATCCCGATCATCATGCATCCCAAGAACACATGATGAGTAATGCCAAAGCTCATGCATTCTTACAAATGGGGCAGGGATGGTTACATAACTTTGTCTAACATTAATATCTTTGAGGGTTATTAGAAAAAGTTAGTATCCATTTGCAGAGAGAAGAGTGTGCAAATGTAGGTGTGATTTGTGAAGGATGGGTGCAAGACTATTTATAGAGAAACTAGGAGGCATTAATGTCCATTAATAGCCATTAATGACCATTAATATCCAGTAATTTCCATTAATAGCATGCAGTGACTGGTCATATCAAATGCACTATAGAACAAGCAAAATGACTCACCTTTATCAGTTTGGAACTGTTGATTCCAGAAAGTGAATTCACCTTTACCTCATAACAAGGACAGTCACGAGTGTGAAAAACTGTTTGTGAGACAGGTCAGCAGATATGTCCAAAACTGATGTGTGAAATTGCATTTCCCTCTCTGAATACTTAAAGGATAACAGTTGTTAGAAAACGTAACTAACAGTTGCAAACTGTTAGTGTGAAAAACATGGAATAATGAACAACTGTTAGTCCAAGTAAATCATTCCAATGTTGGAAATCAAAAAGTTGAATCTGCTCACATCAAAAGCTTTAGTGAACAAATCAGCTAATTGATCATCAGTATGAATTTTCATAACTTGGATTAATCTCTTTTCATTGCAGTCTCTTATGAAGTGAAATCTGATTTCAATGTGCTTGGTTTTAGAATGCTTCACTGGATTATTAACTATGCTAGTAGCACTGGTGTTATCAACATAAATAGGAGTATTTAAGAAAGACAAACCATAATCCAGAAGCTGATTTTGGATCCATAACACTTGTGAACAGCAGCTTGATGCAGCAATGTATTCAGCCTCAACTGTTGAAGTTGAAACTGTTGTTTGTTTCTTGCATTGCCATGAGACCAGCCTTGATCCAAAGAATTGACATCCTCCAGAGGTTGATTTTCTGTCCACATTGGCTCCACCATAGTCACTATCAGAATATGCCACCAAATCAAAAGGTGAATCTTTAGGATACCAAAGTCCCAATTTTGGTTGGCCTTTGAGGTATCTAAAGATTCTCTTTACAGCAAACAGGTGTGACATCTTCGGACTGCATTGGAACCTGGCACAAACACAAACAGCAAACATTATATCAGGTCTAGAAGCAGTTAAGTACATTAATGAACCAATCATTGATCGATAGAGGTGTATATCAACATCCTCCCGCTCAGAATCTGCTCCCAACTGTTTGTGTGTTTCCATTGGAGTACTTGCCAGCTTCACATCTTGATAGCCAAACTTGTCCAATATGTCCTTGACATACTTAGATTGGCTTAGAAAAATACCAGTGGGCTTCTGTTTGACTTGTAATCCCAAGAAAAATGTGAGTTCACCCATTGAACTCATCTGAAATCTTTTATGCATAATGACTTCAAATTCTTTGCACAAGCTGTCATTTGTGGATCCAAAGATTATATCATCAACATAGATTTGAACAAGCAAAATCTCTGTTTTAACAATCTTTGTAAACAATGTTTTGTCAATTGTGCCTCTCTTAAAACCATTCTCAAGGAGATAGGATGACAATGTCTCATACCAAGCTCGAGGAGCTTGATGTAGACCATATAGGGCTTTATCTAACCTATATACCTTGTCAGGGTACTTTGAGTCTTCAAAGCCAGGAGGTTGACACACATATACCTCCTCATCAATAGTGCCATAGAGAAAAGCAGACTTGACATCCATTTGATACACCTTAAATCCTTTGAAGCTTGCAAAAGCAAGAAATATCCTAATGGCTTCAATCCTTGCAACAGGTGCAAAAACATCATCATAGTCTATTCCTTCCTCTTGCGTGTAGCCTTGTGCAACCAGTCTTGCTTTGTTCTTGATAACAATCCCTCTTTCATCTTTCTTGTTTCTGAACACCCACTTGGTGCCAATTACTCTTTTACCTCTTGGAAGCTCAACCAACTTCCAAACTTGCTGAATTTGAAATTGTAAGAGCTCCTCTTGCATTGCCTCTATCCATGAAGGATCTTTCAATGCCTCAATTGCTTTCTTTGGTTCTATTTGAGACAAAAAGCAAGCATTCACGTCAAATTGGGCAAGATCCACACCACTATTTTCATTTTGCAGCATATTCCTTGTTCTGATAGGAGTGGTTGGATTTCCAATTATTTGTGATATTGGATGAATTTTGTGAACTCTTGATGTAGGAATGTTTTCTTCAGTCAGTTCATCCCCTAGATTAGACAGATCAAACTCACATTCACTTGAATTTTCAGCGTTATCACACACTTGATCAGCAGAGTCAGTGTGGTGTTGAGGACCATGGGATTCCATGTCCTTTAAAGATTCAGCATCCATCAATGGATCAACAGCATTGGAGAACTCTTGTTGAAGCATAGGAATCACAACAAAGTCTTCAGTAACTTTGTTTGAACCAACAGTTGTTGGTTTTGAGCTAACAGTATCAAACTGTTTGGGCTGGAGAAAGATGTTTGATGATTTTCACCAACAGTTGTTGGGGTACCTGTAGCTGTTTCAGTAGAATACTCAAAAGAAAGAGATTTAGACAATGCATCAATATCAAATAACCAATCAGGTCCATTACCTGCAATATTGATCCTATTTTCATTGAAAGAGACATTCATACTCTCTTCTATGATTCTAGTGACATTGTTAAAAACTCTATAAGCTTTACTTTGAGTGGAGTATCCTACAAAGAAACCTTCTTCAGCCTTACTCTCAAACTTGCCTAACTGTGACTTGGTATTAAGGATAGTGCACGGACAACCAAACGGTTTGAAGAAGTTGATTAAAGGTTTTCTCTTGAGAAACAACTCATAAGGAGTTTTCCCTTTGGACTTGACTACTTGTACTCTATTCTGAACATAGCAGGCAGTGTTCACTGCTTCTGCCCAGAATGTCATTGGAAGTCTAGAATCGGCTAACATTGACCTAGCAGCCTCTATCAAAGTCCTATTCCTTCTCTCAGCAACTCCATTCTGTTGGGGAGTCCTAGGAGCACTAAACTGTCTTTCAATACCTTTACTTTCACAAAAACTGTTTAGCTCATAGTTCTTAAATTCAGAACCATTGTCAGATCTAATGACTTTCACCTTCAAATCAGATTGATTTTCAATTTTAAGAATAAGAGACTTAACTAACTCAGCTGTTTCATCCTTTGTTCTAAGAAATTGAACCCATGTGAACCTGGTGAAGTCATCAACTATGACTAAACAATACGCTTTCTTCCCTATACTTACCACAGATGTAGGACCAAAAAGGTCCATGTGTAACAATTGTAAAGGTGCAGTAATAGAAGAAACTTCTTTGGTCTTATAAGAAGTTTTGTGTTGCTTGCCTTTAAGACATGCCACACAATGATCATCACATGAGAACTCTTTTTGGGGCAAACCTCTTACCAAACTGTTTTTAGCTAACAAGTTCATGGTTTTAAAATTCATGTGACACATCCTTCTATGCCAAATGGCAGACTCATCATGAGATGCTTTGGAGAGTAAACAGCTTAACACATTCTGTTTAGCAATCTTTTGTGGATCAAGACAATATACATTATCTTTTCTAGGTGTTCTTAAAAGAACATCCTTCTCATTTAATTTAAAATCTTTTGAAAGAATAATGCATTCTGAATCTGTAAACAAAACTTTGTTTCCATTGTCACAGATTTGAGATACACTTAACAGATTGTACTTAAGCTGTTCAACAAAGAAAACATCATTAAATGTAAGTGTACCTGCCTCAACAGCTCCTTTACCTGTGATTTTTCCTCTCTTTGGATTTCCTCCAAATGCTACAAATCCTCCATTGATTCTTTTGAAATCCTTCAAACATTATGGATTTCCAGTCATGTGCCTTGAGCATCCACTATCCACATGCCAAATTTCTCCTTGATTCGCCCTATGAATGCTCTGCACAAATACAATCAGTTAGTAGCAGGAAGTACCCAGGCCATGCAGGTCTTGGGTACACCATTCAAGTCATAATACCTAAACAGAGTTTTGTTCTTTTTGATTTCATCCAAATTAGATTTCTCTAACTTGTGTGAAGAATACTTTGTAAGAACATGTGGTTTCCAACTGTTGTGATTAACAGTGGATACCTTTGAACAAACAGCTGGTGGAGTTGGTAAAACAGTTGAATCAAATTGTGATTCCTTTTGAGTTTTAGTTTGAAAAACAGTTTTACCTTTTCCAGAATCAGTTTGTTTCTGAATTTTCATCCAAGCCAAACCAGCAGTTTTTGGTTTTGCTAAAACAGTTTTGGAACTGTTAGTTGGTTTGGATGTAACAGTTTTAGAACTGTTTGCCAGTTTTGGCTTAACAGTTTTAGAACTGTTGATCTGTAGTTTGGGACTTTTGTTTTGAGTGCCATTGGTATGTGGGTTATAGTAACAGTCTTGAACTAAATGATTAGATCTTCCACAAATGTAGCACTTTTTGGTTTTCACAATAGGTAAACCAGTTCTTTGTGACCAGAATTGGTTCCTATTTCTTTGATTTCCTCTAACAGCTGCAGATTGAGGAAACTTTTGGACACCATGTTTTTGACATGTGCATGCAGGCACTTCAGTATGCCTTTTCTTAGATTTGGGTTTAGCCTGAGGTTTTGCAGCTTCCTTCTTCTTCCTAGTATACACAACTTCACCAACTTTCTCCTTTCCTTTGGCTTTGGTACTAACAGTTGGGCTTTTTAGCTTAGAACTGTTTGGGTTCTTGTTGGAACTATTAGTGTAAAGATGGGGACTATTTGTAACAGTTGTGGAACTGCTAATAGAGTTAACAGTTTTTGAGGATTTTGGCTCATTGGTGAGGGGTTCAGTGGATGCTTTTACAAACACCACAGGTTGTAAAGATGATTTTGTGGGAAAGGGCTCACACAGGATGTGATTTTCATATGGAATACCTTCATCCTTCTTCACAACTTCCTCATTATCTTCAACACTTACTACTGACACAACTTCATCTTCATAACTCTCAAACTTTGGATCAGCTGACTTAAGTTCATCTTCCAAAGGTTCATTAACATATCTGTCAGCTACCTCAGACATTGGAGTTATGTAGTTTTGGTTGTATGGAGGTGGGGTTTGTTTGTATCCTAGGCCATTTTTCATCTTGTCTCTCACTTGAGATTGTAGCAGAGTCTCAAGCTTAAGGTTTGCAGCCTTGAACATTCCAAGATCAATGTCCACACCCTCCAATTTCTTTGTGAGTTCATCCACCTTGCTTTCTTTTTCAACCAACTTCTTTTTCAGACTATCAATCTCATCTTGAAACTGCTCTTTCTCCCACTTATGATATTTTCTATCATAGTCCATTTGCAGTTCATTAGCCTGATAGTCTTTAATTTTCTTTTCAAAATCTTCTATCACAGCAGTATACTCATACCTTCTCTCCTCCATTTTACTTAGAGCAGCACATACTTTCTTATTGTGCTCTCTAAATCTCTTAACAATAGCTCTACATTCACCAGGACATAGTTTAGAAGATACCTGTATGTCCTCAGATTCTGGAGAATCCATCTTGATGGAGGAGTCAGTCAATGCCATCAAAGCTTTGTTGCTGGTAGCCTCCTCTGCTTGATCACTCCAATCAAATCCATGGCCTTCTTGTGAGACCAATGCTGATGAGGTATGGTTCTGAGTTGGCCTCTGACCTTGATTCTGAACTTGTCCACCAGATCTGCATTCTCTTGCAAAGTGGCCAAGTTGTTGACATTTGAAGCATCTAACCTTTGACTTGTCAAATCCAGCCTTGCCATCCGCTCTGAAATTCATGTTTTGCCTTCCAGTCCTTTTAATGAATCGCTTGGCTCTAACAGTAAGCATGGCCATCTGCCATTTGAGATCCATTTCCTCAAGATCATCAGGGTGCACTTGTTCAAGATCCTCATTGGTGAGGGTTGAATGTGCATGGCTGGCAAGAAAAGCTTCAAGAACTGCATCTGGAGTATTCATATCTAGTCCAACAACAGAACTAGTACCTGCACCACAATCAAGAGAGTTAGTTAATGAATGGTTTGATTCCATACCTGAGGAAGACAGGAGAGCAGCATTATGGCTAGGGATAGCAGTTTTTCTTTTTCCCTCTATCTCTCCCTCAAACACTATCAAACTATTATAGAGGTCATCTAACTCTATGTCTTCAAGAGAATCCTTGGTTCTCCATTGTGCAGCAAACACAGTCCATTCATCACCTAGAGACCTAAGAAATTTTCTATTTATCTCATCTTGATCAAGCCTAACCTTAGCACTCTCCAGTTGACTCACCAGTTTGTAAAACCTATCAAAGATTTGGGTGATACTCTCATTCTTCCCACTGGTGAAGTTCTCATAGGCTTGTTTAAGAAGATCTCTTTGGTTTCTCTTAGAACTAGCATTCCCAGCAAACCTCTTTTCCAGAGCATTCCAAAGTTCATGAGCATCATCAAATTTCTTGAATTGATGTTGATACTCATTGGGAATTGCAATCTGAAGGATGCTGAGGGCTTTCATCTCAATCATTCTACTCTTCTTTTCAGCATCTGTCTTTGGTGGTGGTTTCTTCTTTGGTTTTCCATTCTCATCCAGTTCAATGGTATTAGTAGGAACAGTTTCAATGATTTGCCAAACATCATAGTCCATTAGTTGGACATGCTGTTTAATTCGTAGTTTCCACATCTCAAAATCAGATGGTTTGAGCATGGGAACACGAAAGTTGGACCCTGATCCACTGTTATCAGAAGAACCTCCCGAATCCATTGAAACAAATTGATTTAAACAAAAAACAGTTTTGAAAAATAAAGCAAGGTAAAGCAAAAACCTTCAACTGGTGATCAAAGGAACCTTAATGATAAGGCTCTAATACCACTTGTCAGGATCAGATATATATTATATCAAATAACAAGAACTAACTTTTAAATAATAAATCAGAGTAATATAAAAGTTAATCTTTAACTATGATCACAATCAACTAAGAAGTTGCGGAATCACACTTAATTGATTAAAGAAGGTTTTAAACAAAGATTAATTCAATCAAACAGTAGTTTTATTAACCAACCAGAATGATTACAAAAGCAAACTTCACCCCCAATCTAACTTATTCTGTTAGACGAAGAACACAGACTGTTCTTAGGTTTCAACAAGAAACTTAGAGGCTAAAACACTTTCAGAAAAATAAATAACAATAAGAACAAATGCTTTGAATAATGAGATCAAGTCGTCGTTGTCAATTGATCATCTAATGAAGTATATATAGACTCTTGATCCTCCTTGAATTGTTGACAGTTAGGTAATCTTCTATCTTCTGAGATAATCTTGTTAATCTTCAAAGTATTTCGAGATATCTTCTAAGATAGGATTTTCCAAATATAGCTCAACAGAAACTGTTTAATGAACACAACAGTTCTTTAGTCTTCTAACAGTCTTCAGCTCCAAGGTCTTCTAACAGTCTTAGTAGTTTGAACTAACAGTTCTGAACTTTTGTACTAACAGTTGTAAACCTTGCAGCAATTGTTAGTTACAACTGTTATCACCAAAATACTCTAACAGTTTTACCTTTGCATGTTCAACAGTTTCAATAACTTAGTGAATTTCCCAACATATCGTCAATAAACACAATCACCGACTTATCAAGGAAAGGACGATAAACTCAATTCATCAGGTCCATGAAAACAGCAGGAGCATTGGTTAAGCCAAAAGGCATCACCAAAAACTCATAATGACCATAACGAGTACGAAAAGCCGTCTTTGGAACGTCTTCATTGGCAACTAACACTTGGTGATATCCCGACCGCAGATAAATCTTTGAGAAGCACGTCGCTCCCTGCAGTTGATCAAACAAATCATCTATCCGCGGCAGAGGATACTTGTTCTTTACCGTTCGCTTATTCAGCTCCCGGTAATCAATACACATTCTCATTGTCCCATCTTTCTTTTTCAGGAATAGTACCGGAGCACCCCAAGGAGAAGAACTCGAGCGAATAAAGCCTTTATCAAGCAACTCCTGAATCTGCGTCATCATCTCGCGAACCTCGGAAGGAGCAAGACGATATGGAGCTTTAGCCACAGGGGTAGCCCCCGGAACAAGATCAATTCGATATTCAACATCTCTAACGCGGTAACCCAGGCAACTCTTCAGAAAATACTTCTGGATAGTCAATTACCACCGGAATATCATGAACAACACGCTTCTCCAATTTAGCGTCAATCACATGGGCTAGATAACAATCGTAGCCTTTTGAAATAGACTTCCGAGCTTTCATCAGAGAAATGATAGGAATATCTAACTTTCGCCTTTCGCCACGAGCCACAGCATATGACCCGTCCGGTAAAGGAACTTTGATCAACTTCTTGGAACAGAAAATCTCAGCGTTCAACTTGCTAAGCCAATCCATCCCAATCACAACGTCGAATCCCGCAATTGGCATTAAAAGGAGATAAACAGGAAAACTACTCCCGTCGATATCAATAACCGCTTGAGGGACATTATCTACAACTGGAACTACTTTACCACTAGCAGTTTCTACTCTTATAGGCTCAGACATCACAGATACAGGCATTTGCAGTTTATCACAGAAAGATACAGACACAAAAGAATACGTAGCTCCAGAATCAAACAATACACATGTTGGGGTAGAGTTTATAAGAAAAGTAGCAGTAATCACGTCCCCAGCACCCTTTGCCTCTTCCTTCGTCATCTGAAACGCCCACCCTTTAGCATGGGGAGCGTTATCTTTCTTCTGCCCTGAGGCAGATCCTCCAGCTCCAGCATCTGTCTTTGATCTACAATCTGAAATCCGGTGCCCTGGCTTGTGGCACTTATAGCAGACATTCTCTTTAAACTCGCACTCATTCACCGAGTGCCCTTTTTTACCACACCTAAAACAACGAGTAGTGGCCTTTGAACAATCACCGCTATGGTAGGTACGGCACTGGGAGCACCACTGACCCTCAAACCTAGCCTTTTTCGAAGAATCAGGCTTTCCACCAGTCGACGACTGCCCTTTTGAAGTACCAGACTTTACAAACTGCTGGAACTTCCTTTTGTGACCCTCAGCAGCATGATCCCCTTTACCCTGGCGTCTAACCCCATCAACTTGTCGGGCTATCTCAAACGGCCAATCCATGGTAACCGCAACTCTCACGTGAGTGCGATAATCAAGTGGCAACATGTTCACAAAATTCCGCATCTTGGCCTTCTCATCAGTCGCCAAATGCGGTATAAATCTCACCTTATCCGTAAAAGCGTGGATAAGGTCTTCTACTGGCTTGTCCCCCTTACGGAGACTGTTAAACTCGTTCTCCATTCTCTCCAAGTCATTATCGGTACAGTACTTCGCTTTCAACTTTTCAGAAAACTGCCCCCAAGTCAGAGCAGCGATTACCTCCGGGCTCAACGTATCTTTCACTGTATCCCACCATTCCAGAGCAGGCCCTTTCAACATACGAACAGTGTATTTGACACGGAGTTCCGGTTCACAATCACAAGATTCAAACACCTGATCCGTCTCGCGAAGCCAACAAATTGTATCCAAGGGATTATCACTACCCTCATAAACCTTAGGCCCGCAAGACATAAACTTCTTGTAGGAACATTTCTCTTCCTTCTTTCATGCCAAAGCGTTTTGCAACAGCTCTCTCGTCAGTTGGAGCTCCTCTTCTAACAATCTAACATATGCCGCCTGATCTGGATCATGCCTTGGCGGCTCCACATTGTGCTGAGAAGCCTCGTCCTCAGCTTCCCGACGCATACTGGAGGCCTCGTCCTCCATTTGTTTGAGAGCCTCTTCAGTCGTAGCTCTACGCTCAGCCATTTCTAGTCAACTTACTATTTACACATAGACCACAGTTAGTACACCATTTATTCGACAGTTATTATCACTACATTTAACCTATCACATAAAACAGCCACATAACGCTCAACTCAACCTCAATTACCCCGATAGGAACACTTAACGATGGTCGGGCCTGAGCTTGAGATTGAATACTTCAACGAGTACCAAATTCCTCAAACTTAGGCTCTAATACCTACTTGTAACGCCACCTCTAACGAGCTTAAAATTAGAGTTAATTTAAACTTTTTAAACTACAATTAACAAAAGCGTGCAGCGGAAATAAACGCCATTTACAAAAACAACATTAACTAACTCAGCTATTTAATTACACCAAAAATTAAGCCAAGTTCGTATCCTACAAGCGTTACCAATTAGTTTCCAACCACCGGATCCATAGATACAACAACGTGTTCCCCAAAAGGTATTTACAACAAAAATACTACCAGCAGTCCCGCCTCACCAGGCCTCTAACATCAACCTGCGAAAAAGATAAATCTTGCACCGTTAGCTACAACTAGCTAGTGAGCACCAATTACACATAAGCAACAATAAGCAGGCTATCATGCTTACAAACAGCACACAAGGCTATTCTAACATATTGTGGTGCGCTAATCCCGTCAGCAGGAGTCGTATATCGCGGGGGAGCCAACCCCGCTCAACAACCCAAGCTGGGGAATCAGCCGCAACCGTTTGCACCAATCTGTCTATCATGTTGGTTCCAGCCGAAGCGAAGAACCCAGATCCATAGAGGAACGGCGGCCTGCAGAGCCACACCCAGGCGTATACTCCTTAGTACCGTTAGTTCCCCAATTCGTAGTCCCTAAGGACCCTGGGAACCCAGCCAGATATTATCACCCGTCTACCTCACTGACCTCCGTTGTACACCAGTTCAGTGTCCGGACATAACATCATAAACAAATAGCTGATCCAATAATGATCCAGTTCATGCGCGCATATAATCACAACAATATCTTTCTTCTCAATATTAAGCATGCGTGTATAACTCTATCATAGCATACCTCATGTCTTTCATAGCAATACACCAATCACGTGTCAACATGTACAACAGATAGTCTTACGTAGCAGTACACCAATCACGTGTCAACATGTACAACAGATAACTTACCTACTGAGACTCATGGGAAACCGGTACTCACCTCGAGATTACAAGAGGCAGAAATGGAATCGAGAATCCCAGGAATCACCAGAGTCGTCCGAATTACCTAACACATATGGTTCAGGCTTAGACACCAATCAACGACATTTAACGAGGCTTAAAACACATGACTACAAAGTTGTCAACACAACAATACAGCATGCTATCGCAAGGCACCCTCCATGCTATCGCAAGGCACCCTCCATGCGACCGCAAGGGCCCTGCCCAAAAACTCACTCCTACGGCTGCAAGGGATTCTCCCTACGGCCGTAAGGGTTCCTGCGGCCGTAGGTTATGTACCTACGCCCGTAGGCTTCATTTCATCACCCGTAGGTGGTAAACCATGACACCAACTCCATACGGCCGTAAGACCCAATGCATACGACCGTAAGGAACATGCTTGCGACCGCAAGGCCTTCTCTTGCGACCGCAAGGACTTCTGTTACAGAGCGTTCTTGCTCTATTCGAACACAGCGATTGTTTCTACCCGTTTTAGACTCAAAATTCGACTTGAATCCATATTCAAGCGTTTTTACATGTTATCTAACATACATACTAACTTACTAACATGTTTTTGACACAAACTAACATCAAAACCCATCTAAATCTATCAAAATGGTTCTTTCACCATTAAAACCCAAAAACTAGTTTTTAACCAAGAAAACTTACAAGAGGGAGATGAACAAGCTCACTATGAACCGATTAAGACTTGAATCCAGCTTCTAATCTTGATTCCTTAAGCAGAATTTCCAAAACTCCAAGTATGTGTGTGTAGGTGTTCACGTACATGCGTATGTGTTTGTAATGTGTGTTTTTGCATTTGTCAACAGGGGATAAGGGAGGCTTTTAGGCCGACCTTAATAAGTTAATACCCCCTCTCGGTTATTTTGTTCTCATATTCAACTTATTACTCGACTTAGGTTTATCCGTTTCAACTAACGGAGATATTTTTAGGACCATTATCTAAAACCGTTCAACTATTTATCTATCTGGTCAACTTATGACACTTTTCATAATACCACATTTTTTTATCCACATTTAACACCAATTAACACCATTTAACACCAATTAGCATCATTTCACGTTTAAAACACCAATTAACATACAGAACACCATTTAACAACATGTATACTACAATTAGCAACAAAACACTAGTTAAAGTCAATGTACAACTCTTAAAGCTACATGTTCAACTGTTTACAACTAAGCCCCTTTTTGGGGTGTTACACCCACGTGCTTTTCGGATATTTAATAATTCATAGTTCTAGTTATTAAACATTTTATTTAAAGTTTTTGGATATTATTGGCATGTTTCAACTTTTTGGTTGACATTATGGTTTATATTTAAAAATTTTAATTATTTTTAGCTTATATCCGTGCACGTATGTTTGTTGATGAATCAAGTTAGTCTAGTTGTGACTAAAGGTTACTAATAAGTCAAGTTTTGGCTTAATAGGTGATTCATAGTGATCTTATGCAATAATTATTATAGTTACATAAATATTAATCTCGCTATATAAATACTTAGACAAACAAGTCGTGTTTATGAAATTAGAAAGCATTTCTAATTTACAAGTATTTAAAGATTTTATGAAAAATTATGTTCAGAGCATTGAACATGTTAAAATAAGAAATAATAGTTATTATTTCTAGGTAAAAGTTTTTGGATAAAACATTTAAGAAAGTATAAAATGATTATAATAGTTATTATGATCAAGGCCCTTTTATACTAAATGTTTTAAGTAAAGAATTTAAAATATCTTTACAAATGTTTTATACTTGTAATCGTGTTAGGTTTAATGAAACAACATTCCGTAATTAGAAAAATGGATATATGAGAAATCTAAGTTTTGGTTTCATAAAAAAATTAAATTTCTTATAAAAACTAAGTTTAAGAGCGAATGTTTAAAACACAAGTTTAGGCATATCAGTGACTAAGTCAAAAAGGGTATTTTAAAGTGATACACATTTTTTATAAAAGATAGTGGGAGCGTCTGACTAGTATATTTATCAAGTTATCAAATTTGATCTAACTAGTATGATAAATATAAGAATGAACTTTTAAAGTATATAATTATCGAATGATTTTAGAAGGTTTCTAAAATAGTAAGTTCTTGAAAAAGGAATAATCCGAGGAACGCGTGACTTATTGAGATGTGCTCAATAAAGATGGCATTGCAAGACTTTAAGTCAAGTTATGACTTAAATAAAATTATATATGTTTAAAAAGGTTCAAAAGTCACAATAATTAATATTGATAGTTGATTAACGTTAGAAATGATAAAATAGAATATTTGATATCCTTAGTAATGAAATTGGATAAGTGTTAGTATACACTAAGAATCTAATCTCAAGTTTACAAGTATGTGTAAATAGATTTATCATTTCAAAGTATGAATCTAGTAAGATCTAATACATCTACAAGTGTAATTAAAGTTTTAGTTACAAAGAGATTATTTTATAAACTCAGAAACTAAGGAGTTATTTCCGGTTCTCCAAGTTTAAGGAATTTATAAAATAAGAAAGTCTAGAATTGTTTTTTAAAGGTTGCAAAAACAATTTCTAGCAAAACCAAGAAAGAGTACTTCAAGGTACTAGTCTTGAGTTTTTAGGTTTATAATCATATTATTTTTTCTTGTAATCCATGATAAGTTAAAATATAAAATAATAAGTAATTCAGATAAACACTGTGAATCGAGTCAATTAAATGGTAGAAATTATGCATCTTTATTCCAGGGTAGAATATAGAGGGTGCAGAAATTAGTTTCATTGTTCTTCACCATTTTGTATGTTTTGGTTCATCCAGGAATAAACTTGGTTTATTTAAAACATTATCCGTGACTACTTATCTTGGTGGGAACCTTGATAGGGTTGTGAAGTCATCGTAATTTTGGGGTAGATTCGAAGGTATATCGAATATAGCTGCAAAAGTGTTTTGTGGACCAAAATTGACGGATATTCGTTAGAGTTACGAATATTGGATTGACCCACCGTGAAAAATACTTCATGGATTCCTGTCAAAAGTATTTATCACATAGGTTATCCTCAAACCTGAGGTATTTGGTTTGGGATTCGGTAACCATTGTCTTCTTAGTGCGTTCTAACGCCACACCGTAACAGGGTGGTCATAAGGGTGTGTCTAGATTCAGTGGGAGCCGTATTGCCAAATGTAATTATGCAAGAAGGTATTTGCACCTCCTTTTTAGGAGAGATATTTCTGGGCCCCTTGACTGATTAAAAACTGGTAAGTGCACGACCGTGCCCAAACGAACTGATTTGTTCTTTGTTGTTTATCACGCTGTTTGAAATCAAGGATGTCATGAAATAATTCTTGAGATTTTAAGTTGACACTCTCCATCCTCATGCTAGGGTCACACCTGTGAGTGCATATAATTCTAGTAGTTATGCAATCATACTCGGAGAGGGAAGATTTATTATAGTTATAATAAATCAAATAATAAGTCTAGGTTTTGGCTTATTGGGTAAGGATCTGATTAAACCCAGATAATTAATTAATAGTATATGTGTATATATTTATTAGTGAAATATATATATATAAAGATTAATAGTGTATGTATTCAAATTAATGATTTAAAGTTATTAACTTATTAAGTATATTTGGATATGAGATATTATTATTTGTTATTTGTTTTATATATACATATATTTTTATATGTATATATAAAGTTTTCGAAAATAATATATATATATATATATATATATATATATATATATATATATATATATATATATATATATATATATATATTATTTATGGCCGAAAATTATAATAAAAATAATAAAAGGGTTTTGCTTGTTGACTAAGTTTATACCATAATTAGATAGGCTAAATGTTTGTAGAAGAGGGGGTTGAATACAAACTTTAGCAAATAAAATATTACAATAGAAGAGCTATTAACTGAGATGTAGAATAAAGACTCAGCTAACAGACACTGAACTGCAAATGTAAATTTGCTCAGCTAAGGATAAATGTGAAAGACTCAGCTGACTAGATGATAACTTCTCAGCTGATCGAAAAGCTCAGCTAATAATACAAATCAGGGTATAGCTAACCAACTGATCAAACTAAACTGTCAGCTGATCCCAAGGGCTCAGCTAATCGTTTGAGTATGATCAGCTTATAAAGGAAAGATTGGAATAGTAGTAAATACCTTATCTAACAGATGGGAGGCATCAGCTGATCAATGTGATTGTGTCAGCTGATCCTTGATAGCTCAGCTGATCTTGAAATTTTCCTCAGCTGATAATTTTGGACCATCAGCTGATCCATTGTAGATCCTTAGCTGATGTTTCTTGACTTGTATTTTTTTTCCAGCTGATCTTTCTGAAGCTGGTCCTTTGGCTGATACTCAGTGTTCAGCTGACACTATGATTCGTCAGCTGACATTTCTTACTTAGAAATTCTTTAAGTCTAAGATGAAAAACAACACATGTTTTTCATCAATCTAAGTCCAAAACTAAATATATGGTTTTGTTAACATCAAATCCTATTTTACTTAATAGATAGGTTTGATTTAGGTTTGATATTGCTATCTTCCCAACACTATCTAAATTAAGTATAAATATGGATCAATCCTTAAGGTTTTGAGGATTATCATTCTAACCTAATCACAAGTTAAACAAGCCACCAAAAAAATTCTCCTCCCCTCTTCCTCTCTTGTGATTTACGGCCAAGCAAAGAAACCAAAACCGAGTTTTGGTTTTTGGTGTTGACCGATTTTCGCACAACACATACAACTTTCGAGGATTCGTTGGTTGATCGTGATTGCAAGTTCCGGCTAGAATGATCTCGTTTTGCATCATTACGGGTGGATTATTACTTAAGCAATCTAGGTATTGATTTCTTAATCTTTATTCTTGTTCTTGTTTATTTATCTGATGATTAAAGATTGATTAGATCACCGAAAGATCCTACCCTCTCGGGTTTTGAGGGTGTGTTTATTCCAGTTCCGCTTTAGGAATAAACCAATGGGATTCGGATCGGGTCACGAACCAGTTTGTGTTCGTGTAACGGTTCGGGTCATGTAAAACCCTTCAGTGGTGACGTTCGGCGGAGGGGTGGTAGCGGCGCCGGTGAAGTCTACAGAGACTGACAATGAGATAAATGAAGATGTATGTTTGGTAAAAGATAATTACAGAGGGAGGAGATAATGGGTTTGGTTGAAGACAAAAAAGGAATATTAAAAAAACATGTTTGGTAACTATGATAAGGGGCAAATCATGTTTGGTAACAAGGATATAATGAAAAAAGACGAAAGTACCCTTTGACTAACGGTCAAAGTTAACACCAGTTAGTTAGGGTGTAAACGAGTCGAGCTTTTATCGAGTATCTCGAGTTTGAACTCAAGCTCAGCTCGTTCGAGTCAAAGATTATCGAGCTCGAGTTCGAGCCTAAAAAACAAGCTCGAAACATTTAACGAGTCGAGCTCGAGCTTCTAAGAGCTCGACTCGAGTCCTTATCAAATTTTTCGAGTCTTATATAGTACATGTATATTTATTATATATGTAATATGTATATATGATATGCTAATATTAAAACATATTAAAAAGGAGTACTTATTGAAACAAATCTACTTTATATACGTAGTATTTATAATAAGTAATTACTAAAAATTCATTAATTTTAAAATTTATCTATATTTTGAATAATTTGGTTTTTGAATTTTATTTTTTTATATTATTTCGAGCTTTTCGAGCCAAACTCAAACTAATAATGTACCGAGCCGAGCTCGAGCTTCAAGTATGAAAGCTCGTCGAGCTATCAAGCCGAGCTCGAGCTTAACAAAAAATTTCGAGCCGAGCTCGAGCTTGATTCGACTCGTTTACACCCCTACAGTTAGTGTAAATGACCAAAGTGAAACAAAGTGGCAATCACAATGAGTATTATTGTAATTTTTGAAGTTAAAGAACTAAAAATAAAAATTAGTAACAACCACAAAGACCATTTTTGTAATTAACTTTAATATTTTTGAATGATAAAACTAATAATTTGGTTAAATATATTATTTACAATACTATAAGAAATAAATATAATATTTATAATTAAACTGGACAAATACTATAATTTGAGAGTTAAGAAAAACATATATAAAATTATCTTTAATAACTTTAATTTAAATTAAGTTAAAATTAAATCAAATTTTAATAAAAAAGTCAAAAATAAATTTTATATTTTATAAAAATGTATGAATAAGATTCGATAATTAATTTTTTTTATCTAAATCTAATATCTAAAAATATGTAATAGATTTTATAAAAGTTAGTTTTTATTTATATTAGAAGATAATAATATTAGTAATAATATTAATATTAATATTGATAAATAAAATAATAAAGAACTCCAGCCAAGGGATAAATTCGTAAAGCAGGCATAAATAGCAGCTAGGGTTTTTGTTTTTCCCCTCGATTCTCATCCATCACTCTCTCTTCAGTCTCTACACAATATCATGGTAGGCTTCGAAATCGGCGACGTACCCTTCAACCCCGACGGTTGGGGGCCGCCGGAATCCACAGACTCCTCCGTACCTATCCTCCCCAACCACCCTGTCAACGTCCCGTTTGCCCCATTCTCCCGGTCCGACAAACTTGGCCGTATCGCCGACTGGACCCGATCCAATTACAACAACCCTAATCGTCCCAACAATCGCGGCAATAACCCGTCCGATTCGGCCTTCGACTTCACCACGGACGATTCGTTCGGCGGTGGCCTTAACGCCGATGAAGACTCCACCTTCCGCTTGGTCGATGGCAAACCCCCACCGCGCCCTAAGTTTGGACCCAAGTGGAGGTTTCAGAACAACCGCAACCAGCTCCCGCAGCGCCGTGACGAAGAGGTGGAGGCAAAAAAACGTGAAGCAGAAAAACAACGTGCTCGCCGTGATCGTTTGTACCATGCGAATCGGTCTGGAGGAAATAACCCTAGACGTGAAGCAGCGGTGTTCAAATCGTCAGTCGATATTCAACCGGAATGGAACATGCTTGACCAGATTCCGTTCTCGACATTTACGAAACTGTCGTATAATGTCTCTGAACCTGAAGATCTACTCATCTGTGGTTCACTTGAATCATACGACAAAACTTACGACAGAACAACTCCGAAGAATGAACGACGGCTGGAGCGTTTCAAGAACAGGAATTTCTTCAAAGTTACAACAACTGACGATCCTATCATTCGCAGACTTGCGAACGAAGATAAAGCAACAGTTTTTGCGACAGATTCTATACTCTCCACGCTAATGTGCGCTCCCAGGTCAGTTTATTCTTGGGATATAGTAATTCAACGTGTTGGTAACAAGTTGTTCTTCGATAAACGAGATGGATCCCAGTTAGATTTGCTATCAGTTAACGAAACTTCTCAAGAACCTTTACCTGAGGCTAAAGATGACATCAATTCTGCTCATTCTCTATCTGTTGAAGCTGCTTATATCAATCAGAATTTTTCACAGCAAGTTTTGGTGAGAGATGGGAATAAGCTAAATTTTGAGGAGCCAAATCCATTTGCTAGTGAAGGTGAAGAAGTAGCTTCAGTTGGGTATAGATACAGGCGATGGAAGCTTGATAATGATACCAATTTGGTTGTCAGATGTGAGGTTCAGAGTTATATTGATGTCAACAATCAGAAATCATTCTTGACTTTGAATGCTTTGAATGAATTTGATCCTAAGTATTCAGGTGTAGATTGGAGGAGGAAGCTAGATACTCAAAGGGGTGCGGTTTTAGCAACTGAATTGAAGAACAATGCTAATAAGATAGCCAAGTGGACTGCACAAGCAATTTTGGCTAGTGCTGATATGATGAAGTTGGGTTATGTAACAAGGGTTCATCCTCGTGATCATTTTAATCATGTTATACTAGCGGTTGTGGGTTATAAACCTAGGGAATTTGCAGGGCAGATCAATTTAAATACTTCCAATATGTGGGGAATTGTGAAATCTATTGTGGATTTGTGTATGAAGTTAAATGAAGGAAAGTATGTACTGGTTAAGGATCCACAGAAGCCTCAGGTGAGAATTTATGAGGTTCCTGCTGATGCTTTTGAGAATGATTATGTTGAGGAGCCGTTGCCCGAAGATGAACAGGTTCAGCCTCCTGTTGAAAATGGTGATGTTGTGGAAGAAAATGGAGTTAAAGATGAAGCAGAAGGGAAGGAGGCTGGAGCTGAAGCTTAAAAGGTATTACACTCTATGCTATATGTTTTGTTTTCGCTAGTTTGTTGTTTGGGGAAATGTCGTAAAATAGCAAAGTACCTTTTGTTGGTGATATGTTCTGGTAAGTTGTGTGTTGTTTACTGTGCTAATTTGGTACTATAAGCAAAAAATGGCTGGTTCTTGATGACATGTGACAGATTTTTAGTGATGATATATCATTCAATAAATGCTGAAACGGATTATTAACAAAAGTACTTTATTTCATGACATTTTCCCATGCATGTAGTTTAGTTCCAATGTTTTATACAAAGCCCATGGTTGCAACATGTTCATGGACTGTATGTGTATGTCGTATGCCAAATAGCAACTTTTGGGGGTTGTTTTGAGCTTTCTTTAAAACTGATTACGTGGTCGCAAACTTGCAATAATCATTATTTTTTCGTTTTTTTTGGATAAATAGGTTCTTCCAGTTACTTTTTCTTGTCGTTTTGGGCTCAAATAATCACTTATGTATGAAGTATAATCAGTTTCGTTCCAGATGGAACAAATTTGACGATTAACAATTAAATAAATTACCTGTTTACACCAAACTTAAACCCGAATGACAACACAATAGAAGATGAATAAGGTATAGAGAAGAAGTCAAGAAAACTGAGTAGAAGGTCAAAACAAAAGCAGATTAAAATTAACTGAGATAGAACATTTCACTAAAGTCAATTTAGACGCTGATTGAACAAAATTCTCTCTGTTTTGCTTATACCGTTCGTTTGGTGTTTAGAATTTTCCTGCTCATAGGCATAATAAACACTACACGTAGCCTTAAATAATACCCATATGTTATTTGTTTCCCTTATATTTCCTGTTACAAGCCTTGAAACCAATATTACGAAAAACATATGTGCAATGTTTTTTAAATCTATAGGGTAATCTAAATCTTTACCAAAATGTGTATTTAAATTTACCACACATTTTGTTATTATGTGTATCGAACTTGAAAACTTTCCACTGTGTGTATCAAACTGTTAATTTGTTGCTATTGTATGTACTTTGGTTACGTAAAAAAGTAAAAAAATGTATAACTTTAGTACATACAATAGGAAATTTAATACATATTGTGTGTAAGATTAATTGTTCAGTACACGCAATAGCAAAAGATGTAAAGTTGTATACATTTCGAAGAACTATACCCAAACCAATATTACACTATAAGTTGCTTCATGGATATACTGATTTTGAAAATTGTTTTTAACTCATTTAACAATCTTTTTTTAGGTACCCAGATATTGTCAGTCTTTGAGGAGGGGAAAACGAAAGAAGTTAACTTTATGAGTATCCTTTATTATAGATTCTTCCACAGCAGAGACAGATGTGTTGCTGGGATTTTGCTCAAGTTTTTGTTATGAGGACCTAAGTTTGTTTTCTTTTTTTATGTGTTTCCATATGTTATGAGGACCTAATTTTTGTTATGAGTACCTAAGCTTCTTTTTTATGAGATTTTGAAGTTCAGTGCCATTTTCTCATCTTACAAATAGTTAATCTTGATCAAGCAAATAAGTTGAAAATGGGGTTTGACTTGCCATTTGTCCATTTGAAGAGAAGTGAGTAATTAACTGTTTTTTTCTTTCTGTAGTCATCATTGCTTAATTGTTTACCATGTTGAAGGTTTCTTTGCGCATATTTGAGAATGAAGTGTAGAAACTATTATGCTATATTAGTCGATTAAATTATGTTTGTATGTTTTGTGTGCTTGTGGTACAATTGTAACACCATGTTTTGAGTGAAGTGTAGGCCAGTTTTGTAAACAAAATGCAAATAGTTGAAACTTGGTTGATGTACATATTGACATTTTGTAAATCCTTGGTAAACTTTTGTAGAAAACTTCTAAAATCTTAGTTTGTCAAAAAGACTTGTCAATTTGTGAATTTTCAAGATTGAGAATGCTACAAAAATGGTTATCAACTAAACTTGGGGTGAATGGGTGATGTCCAAGCTCTTTCTCTTTGTTTCTAGAATTATGTAAATAAGATAACTGAAACATCGTTAGGATTAAGGTAAATAAGATAACTCAAACATCGTTAAGGTTAAGGGTTCTAAAGAGTGATTACAGTAGTATAGCAATAACAATGTTTAATGTCGTCTTAGTAAGTATAGAGATGTAAGATATAGATGGTTATATCTATAGTCATAGATAGAAATACCGTTTACAAAATGATTTTCGACTAAAAAAGATTATAGGGTTTTAGTATTATTGCTTGAGTTCGCTTTTACAAAGATAGTTACACTAGATATCATTACTACTAATAATCTTTTCTATTTTCTTTACTTTTTGTTGTAGGAAATAATATTATAACTAATATCTTTTTAATATTAGAAAAAGCAATATGGCGAGCAAGAATACTAATAAAGATAACATGTAAAATTCTTTTAGCCAACAAATAATTACAAAATTCAGTTTGTTATTAAGATGAAATATTGACCTCATAACCTTAAACGATACTCTTTTTACTAAAAAAAATTGATTTTTTTTTTTGAAAGGCAATAAAAAAAAAAAAAAAATTGATAATTGATATTAGCAATCCCTAAAATTTACAATGTTTTTTTATAACTTAGAAAACCTATTATTATAAAAGTTATTGCTCGATTGTTATGATGAATTAGTAGTGATAAACTAATAATACTATTGCTACTATTGCTCGATTTTTTTTTTTATTAATACTACTGCTAGATTAAATATCCATGTGATACACAAGTTAATTTAAAAAAGTAAATATTAATCATTAATTAAAATTGATAGTTAATAATTATAAAACACGAAAAATATGATAATTTAAAAATGATAAAAGACGGTGTCAACACAGACCAACAGTAGAAGCTTCGACATTATTTAATGTTACAATTATAAGAAGATATATAATTAAGAAAATTATTAATTGTACGTTAATTTAAAATTTCATATATTATCATATAACTTCAAAAGTTAATTTATCATAACAAATGAGATCAGATTAGATTAAAATATAATAAATACAAAGATAAATAATTTGATTTGTAATTTTAGTAGGATTAAATTTAAAAAATGTATACTGATTTATGATATAAATAAGTAAACAACTTTTACTTATAAAAGTCAAAATCAAATATTAGAAGATTATTTAGGTAGCTTAGTACATAACTTAGAATGTTTTTTCTTTATTTTTTTAGACTTTCTTCTAATCTCACCTATATTGATTGGGTAATGTAAAACACGAGTTTGTTTTAAAAATGTGTTAACATTTAAACCAGCGACAAAAATGTTAACGCAATGGGGAGAACAAACTCATAGCAAAAAAGGTAGTATCATAATATGAATAGCCTTGATTAGATTTTTTTTAGATCATTAATCATTATTGTTACAATTATGAGAAATATGGTCAAGTTTTATTAGTTTTATTGGTATAATTAAAATTTTTTTGAAATGATTATAAAATATCTTAAAAATGATAAAGCTAAGTATGATATATTAAAATTCAAAATGCTATAAACCTAAATATAACATTCGTATATTTAGATGGATAAATACGAATATTTAAAGGATTAAGAAAAACATATGAAATTCACCCTAATCATTCTTATTCAAATTCAATTTTAACCAAAAGAAAGGTCAAAAATGAATTTCAATTTTAACCAAAATAATTAATTCAAATTTGATAAATAAATTTTTTATCTAAATCAATTACCAGAATTGTTTAATAAATTGTATTCATATTATTTTTTATTTATATTAGAAAATGAACCTAATTTAAGCTCCCCTCCTATTATCCAAACCCAATCTCTTTTTAGATTTCATTCTACTTTTCTATCCTTCAATCATAACTTTTATTCTTCAATTAATTCTACTTGAGGTCAGTAAAATCTCTTTTATATCATTCTTCAATCTATCCTCCTACTAACCCGTTATGAATTTAGATAGTTCGCTGCAGTTTATTCAGTTATTAGGCATTTCATTTCGGTTAATCGGTTTACCTGTTTATTATTCGGTTCGGGTATCTATTAGACGAAATTGGGTTCGGGTATACCCGTATATATATTCTCTAGAAAAAAACTACAACAATTACATACGTGTATTTGCGCCATATTATACCATAAGAACCCAAAATCAAAATAAAAACAACTATAGTTCTACACTTTGTACCTTTTTACAACTGCTAAAATAGTTGCTTCATTGTTAGTTTGATAAGTTGTAATTATATTAACTTTATAAGGTTATAGCCTTACATGGCCTGAATGAGCAAACTTTAATTTCGGGTATATCAAATATTACCCGACCGGAACCGATACCCATATAACTCATACCCAATTAAGCAAAATATAATTCGGTTCGGTTGACAGTTAAAACATTAGCAACAAAATACCTTATATACCCAACCCAATCTACCCGAAAAATATACCCGCACAACACCCCTACCTCAGTGATGGGCAACCTCAGTGTTCATTGCAACATCTTAACTTGACCAAACCAACGCAGTCAAACTTCTCTTAGCTTATGGATGATAGACGCAACCCTTAATTCAGCTCTGAAAACTTCAATCGGTATTTTATCTATAGCATAGTCTTCCTACAAGCCCACCATAGTATCCTTATTGGCACGACATACATCTTTACTACCCCACCTTAATAAGGTTGTACACGTCTTCCTCTATCCTCCCCATCCTATGTATCAAGGAATCCAAGTACATAAAAGACTCATGGGGTTGCAAAATCTAGACTCCTAAGTAGATTTCCTTGCTCTTGATGTTTTTGCTCTAAATGAAATCACAACATAGGTATTTCATCTTGTCTATACTAATCCGAAGCCCAGAGTTCTCTAACGCCACCCTCCACTACTGCAACGTCCATATAGCTTCCCTTTCGTTTCCAAGACTACGACAATGTCGTAAGCAAAAGGCACCATTTCCAAGACTAAGACAATGTCATAAGCAAAAGGCATGAACCATTAGACACTGTCTATATCCCTCGCAACAAATCATCTAGGATCACTACAAAAAAGAAAGAGCTATGAGCACATTCTTGGTGCAAACCCCTTATCACATGTAAGTACTCGCTCTCACATGTTGGGGTCTAGATAGACAGAGGCATTTTATTGCCATCGTTCTATTGTTCAAGTCCTCCTAATTAACTTCCTCATAATACTATCACGCACTTTTTCCCGATCTAAATAAGCCACTTGTAGATCGTGTTGTGGTTCCCTGTATTTCTCCATAAGCCTTCTAATCAAGCGTACCGCTTCTATCGAAGAAACGAAAAGATAAGGGGATCGTTAAATTCTAACCTTAGTCCACACAAGATTAATGAATTTTGACATTGCTTTAGAGTTTGTGAAACATCAAATATACCAAAAGAAACAAGGTTTGGATATTTTTTAAAATAATCACGTCTCTTAGCACATTTTCAAAGGATGTTATTGCTAAAAGATGTGCCATCATGTTCATATTAGTCATTGTAGTTCCACCTAACAAATCACAAGAACGATTTATGTAATTTATCCCGAAAGGTTTTTAGTCAGACAACATATTTGTTTTACCGAAAATATGAGCAAAAATGTATCGCCTATTCAACCAATTTGACTCGAATAACAAAGAGGTTGTGGACAAAAGTCCAAATATAACTAAGGTTACATGAGTATTTGCCGTTCAAAAGAAATCTTATTCGACTAGAGCCCATTTTCACCCTTCCCCAAACACACCCAACACGCCCATTTAACCACCACTAAGATACGCATACGCTCACATGTGGTAAAGAAAACTATGTAAATAAGCAGTCAAGAACTTCAAACCCAATTAAAGCAGCACCTTGTAATATGATCAGCTAAATTAAGATTCACCTGGAAAAAAAAACAATCAAATGGGGCATGACATTACTGTTACCAAAACAAATGGTTGGTGTTTCTGGTTTTTGCTGCATGCTGACATAAGAGCAAATTTTTATTTTTTATTTTTATAGTCCCCGAAAAAAAATATGAAAAAACTCAACAGATATGAGTTTGAGTCTTATAAAACCAGGTAAACTGAAGACCCAAGATCCCAAAGCAATACAAAATCTTAACAGAAAACTATTAAATCGGCATCAACTATTGTTTATAGAATTAGAAATAGAAAATACAGCAGGAAATTACCATACTTAGAATCTAAGAACATTCCCAGAGCTAAGAATCTGCAAAATAAACAATAAAATCAAGAAGAATGAGCGGCCTCTTGAACAAAAACTAAAGAAAAAAGTTTTTTTTTTTTTTTTTTTTTTTTTACAATTCCATTCCATATCCAAGATCATTTACCTTTAAGATTGTAGTTTTTCTTCCAAGTGGATTACGGTGTGTTATAAAGGGTTGAAAAAGCTAGTCAATTCAATGAAGGGTCTAGACTCTGAAGTGCAAACATAACCCAAGACATGTTTCCAGTGTGCTTTAAAAATATATTTTTGGAGCAAGCACTCGAGTAGACTATTTGTTATTATCACATCAATTATATATATTTATGAAGTAAAATACATACATCAAAGTGGTTCTTTTGTTGTCGTGCACGATATAAAAAAAGTCTACAAAGAATATATAAATGTTGTCCATTCAACGAATACACACACACACTACATTTCGTGACAATTATAAACAAGAGAAACTACATTAATATTATATTAAAAACTCTTAGACGTGAAATATATATTCATATTTTATTAAAAAGAGTCTATAAAAATTTTAAATATAAATGTTTTATGTACGTACCCAAGCACCGCACGGGTATAACACTAGATGTTTATTTACCACTGGGTTCACGAGGTTCCCTGTGGGATCAGATATCCCTTATTATCTTAAGCATGGTAATTTACCCACCAATCACCATGATTTCCATTACCAGGACCCGAATTATAACATATATATAACTTCAAGAAATATTGCTAATAACTTCAAATTTTCAACAGTTCCAGGTTTCCAATGTTCTAAGACCTTCATGAAGTTCAACATATCACACATATACATTCAAAACCCCCAGAGAAAAAGTAGAATATGCAAATAACATGACAACACAAATCTGAAATTTCCACTTGGTTGGAACCTTAGAGACGGTAACAGGGACGATCCATGTTCAAACATATCAATAGTAGTATGGCAATATAGTATATTAAAAAATAAAAATAAATATATTTATATTTATATTATAATAATATATATAGTTCGGGGTCTACTAAACAGTTTCAGGTTTGGTATTGAGGTAACCAAGGCGGGGTTACGAAGTTGTAACTGCTAAGTATAGGTTTAGCCACAACATGGAAAGAAGTTTAAAACTTCCAACAAATGGTAGCAATAATATTGGTTGTGAAAATAATTTATCATATACTAAACATTTCTTCCATCCCAAAGGAAAATAATTTATCATATAAAAAGCAAAAGGAATTAGATAATGTTATAATCATACTTTACATTAATTGAAAAGAACAGGTTTAGAAACATACCATCAATGAGCCAACAACAGCTACAAGGAGCAGTTGAAAGCATTGAAGTCAGCAATGCAGAAGCAGTCGCTGTGTGAAACGGAAACAATGATTCGACAGCAACACAAGTCATCTCTACCGGTGACCTATTTTAAACAATTTTCACAACCAAAAAGTAAATAAAATATATAAAGAGGTTGATTTATAAACATGGTGCAAGAATTATACATAAAAGACGAAGACCCTTAAAAATATGAAGAGAGGGCACCAATGTTCTTGATAAAGCTCTCAAGGCACCAGCTACACAAGATGGTAACTATGCAAAATGCACTTATTGCCAAAATTTGACAAATAATCGACCAAAGATTAAAAAAAAAAGTGGGCTTTCGAAATCAAGAATTTCGTTTGTGTTTTTGAATCGACTAATTAACCGCACATGAAGAAATATGTTTGGAATCTACTCGAATGCGGAAATGCAAAAGTAATTAACCAATTTTTTGTTTGATGTTTCCTCATAATCAACTTGTGTACATTAAAGACTTCTATCATATTTGAGGCAATTATCAGTCCCTTTTGAGTTTTTTAACTGTTTTCAACTAGGGGTGAGCAGATTTTACCGAATACCAAATTTGGTCCAAAGACAGTACTAAATATCATACCGAGTGAATACCGAGTACCTATTTTACCTATTTTACCTAGGGGTGAACATCCAAAGACAGTACTGATATACGGTACCGGTACCAGGTACCTATTTTACCTAGTCGGTTAGGTACTAGTCCCGAATACCGAGCCCTGAGTACCCATTTAGCAATATTCCAAGTACCGAGTACCAAACCGAAAAGTCTAACTCAGTGCCGCACCAGTACCAGTACCAGTCCAGTTCGGTATTTTCGGTACCAACGCTCACCCTTATTTTCAACTTTTAAGTTTTAACTATTACAATTTCATATCTTTATAGAATCTAATCACATTGTATATGTTAACATGAACCACTTAACTTAAGTATCAACTGATTAAGCACTAATAGGGGTACCAGGGGTGTCCAAAAATCTTGGTATAGGATCATAAATTACATAAATATCATCACTAGGAGGAAGATTTCTTATTTTTATATGAAAAAAATCAACAGGCAGCTCTTTGGGGAGTATACATTAAGAATTGGGTAACAAAATCATAACATCGGGCTGAAAGAGCTAATATCATCAACATATGTCAAAATTTTTGAATAGCAGAAACTGATTCAAACTTTAAGAATGAAGAAACGAATATTAAATTAAATTATATACTAACGAAAATCGATTCGAAAAGTGTAAAACAGTAAACCTGAAAATGCGATGAGATAGGGGCTTTTGAGTGGGGTTTCGGAGGGAAGAACGAGCCGCACTGGGAAAACTAGGTTTAGCACCGGCGGCGATTCTAGACGAAGAGGCTCTGACGGAGGTGGAGGCGGAACGGAGGACGGACCTAGCTACGACGGCTGCCGCCATAAGTTTCCGACGATTAAAACCTGGGATCTTATTGCTGAGGTTTGGGAAATGGAATTCAAAATAGCAGCATTTCGTACATATCCTTTCAAAAAATTTAAATTGTAGTTCTGTTTAATTATTAAAGTTTTACTTCAGTTTAATCAAAGTTTTTTTTAATAATTTAATCATAAAGTTTAGTTTAGTTGTTACTTAACTATTTACATCTACTATTGCAGATTAAATGTAACCAAAAAACCCATAATTTCTATTATAACAGATTATATTAACTAAAATACCTAAAATCTCTACTATTCCAAGCTAATTATCCCACCCAAACACCCTCCCTTCATTTTCACATTTCACTGTTTTATTTTTATTCCATTCTCTCTCTCTCTCCCTTGAGATGGTGAAGCAAGTGAAGAAAGGTAGCGAGGATAGTGACGCAATTGAAGAACTGCCACTGCCACCGCCACCAAATCCACCACCGCAAGTGAAGAACGACCACCGCAAGTGAAGAAAATCGTGTGCACTTCACTCCTCGTTTCAGGCGATGTGTGTGTACTTCATTCCTCATTTTTCTTTAGTTCTAGCTTGTGATTTTTCATATTGGATTTTGTCTTTTCCTTTGGAGCTAGATGAGGAGCTCTTGAAATATATTTTCTTAAGTGCCTTGATAAAAGCTCAGTCTTTAGATGTACAACAACATCATCATGTGGATTACTATCAACACTATCACCACAAGAGGAACTTGAATTTACTATTTTTACTTCAAATTTTTTGGAGCTATGTCTATGCTTATTATCTGCAACCAAAGTGATCAGATTTGCAGTTTTTACCTTTGATAACTACTTCTCTGATTGGGCAACACCATCATAATTACTTAAATCTTCATACACCACATGTATGGTCATTATGATTTATTCGGTTTGACATTTGTGGTAAAACAGCTCCATTCCGGTCTCATATTATTTAAGGAATTTGATGTTCACATCATTAGCTTATCTTATGATTTTGTTCCTCTTCATGTCATTCAGAAAGACCACATTGCCTCTTGAAGGTTTCTTCAAGAGTCTCACCTCTTTAGCTTTGAACTCATCATAGGCAGATAGTGACTTGTTGACTTTGATTCTAGCGCCCAATTTTGTTCCACTTCAGATCCTGGCTATTTAATCCTACATTCTTTCCCGGTTTATAGAGTATCAATGTGATATAAGTGTCTATTAGAGAATAATGTAATTAGGGATTAGTATAGTTAGCTAATAATGTAATTAGGGTTTAGTATAGTTGGGCTTGACCCATTAAAGTTTCATATTAGGGTTTCTACTCTTGTAATCTATAAATAGGCTTCATTGTAATACAATATACCTACGGAGTTTTCATTATTCTTCATGGTATCAGAACTTTAGGGTTCTGGCCATATCCTCTCCTCTCCCTTCCGCTGCCTCTCCGCCGCCGCCGTACATCGGTCGGCCTATGCCACCTCCCTTCTCCCCATCATCCCCCTTATGTGACGACTTTCTTTATTTCCCTTATCCTTTCGTCCTGCCCCGGGAACGCATTATAAATAAATTCTTTTCTCCTCTTGCTGCCGCCGCCGCGCCTCCTCCCTTGCCACCGCCGTAGTTGTAGCTCATGTCATTGCAGTCATAGCTCATACCGCCGCCGCACCTCTTGCCGCCGCACTTCCTATTCCGCCGCCGCCGTACCCCTTCTTGCTGTTGCGCCTACTGCTACAACCCTACCTCAACCTGCCGCCGTCGCTCCTCCTCTTGCCACATCCGCTCCTCTTACCGCCGCCGCGCCTCCTTTTGCATCTTGTTCTTTTCTACATTTTTTTTCTTATGTATTTAATCTTCTTTATCTCTTTGATTGTATTGTTTTGCTTCAGTGTGAACGTCCAATTTCCAACCGCTCTCACTGCGGGGGAGTATTAGAGAATAATATAATTAGGGTTTAGCATAGTTGAGCTTGGTCCATTAGGGTTTCATATTAGCGATTCTACCCTTATAATCTATAAGAGCATCTACAACCCAACTTTTTATAATTGACTCTCTATCTCTATATTTTGTGGGCCCATCCACTCTAAATAATCTCTCAACTCCAACCCAACTCTATATTCAATACTTCAAAAGTGGGACCCATGTATTTCATTGTTATATTTTATTAAATACAATTGTTTAAAATAAATGCATTAATAGATAGAAAAAAGAAAATTAAATAGAAAGTAATTTATTTAAGTGGGACCCATGGATGAAGAGTTGAATCTCACACTTCAAATATGAAGAGTATTTTTTAACTCTTCAAATATGAAGAGTTGGATGAAATATGTTTGGAATGATATGATACTTCAAAATGAAGGGATAGAGTGTGGGTTGGAGATGCTCTAAATAGTCTTAATTGTAATACAATATACCTACCAAATTTTCATTATTCTTCAGTGTCATCTGTCACACCCTCACACCTTGATGTATGTAGCCGATTAATGACATGTCTCCTTTTACCCTTCTCTTCTTTATAGGTATAGGGATGTTTAATCTCACGAGAAGGTGTGATGGTGGATTATTTTCCGGATTTCTAGAAACATCAATAATAACAACAACTAGAACTTCTTTTAAGTGAGAGTAGAATCTCAATCCTATATTTGTGAGTGCGGATAAAATGCATAAACCAACTCCTCCATTGAGAGTAGCTGTCTGAACCCATAAACAAAGCATCGTTGGTCATTTTTGTTGTTATCTATAAAAATGATATTGAAAAATGGATATTTATGTAGAAGTTAAAAGGATATATATTGCAATTTAATGTGATAAATGGTTAACGATTCAAGGTAGTGGTAGTGGTAGTGGTTGGCCATTCAACGCAGATCGCGATCAGGAGACATGACGATCACCTGAACCACGGATGGCGTCGAGAAATATAGGATAACAATCTCGAGAATAGAGGTTGGTGATTTCATAGTATGGCAAGGGTGTTAGTGATTCATGTGTTGACGATCACTGGACTTATCAATCCAATTATTTTGTGATGACGATTCTGAGGCTTTGCGATTACTAAGGCTTAGAGATTTTAGTACTTGAAGATTGTGAATTAACAGAGTTGAGAACCAAACCACGATAGAACTTTGACGATTCTTAAACGTTCCGTTGAACTATAATTCAATTCAGATTGAGCAATAGCCTTTGATTCTCTTGTTTTTCTATCCCAATATATTCGAACCACAAACCAATCTTCAATTTCGATTAAAATGCACGAATTGATGATAAAATTCGAAGAATAACCCACGAAAAACAAAACTAGAGTGTCGAACTTTTCAAACATATAATTCGATCAAACTAATACCTTTTGATCCACTACTGTACTCTCATACCAATTGTATGATCCCATTTAAATATTAAACAACAACAATTAAAGAAATTAATCAAGAACAAGAATGGCTGCATAATGTTGAAACTTGATTCTGAAACCTTAATTAGGGTTATAAGCTTAATGACTTATATACCTTAGTCATATGTACACAATGGTCTCTAGACTTACTAATTACACTCTAAGCCTAGTACCCGTAAAAATAACAAAAACTAGAAGCAATTATTAAACATAAAGATACTAACGAACATGACAAGGTTCTAACACATTTTTAAGAACTAAAGGCTGGGATACATACATTACGCATCACAATGGAAGAAAATATGAACTTGTATTATTATACGGACAACCTTATTATCTAAACATAAAGATATTAATGAATACAATAAAGTTTAACACATTTTTAAGAATTAAGAGCATCCACAATGACCTATTGTAGTTTTATATTCAGCCAATCATATATAGTAATCATCATTCGCCTTCAAGAAAAGATTATTGAATAACTAACTCCAAAGTCATAATGGGTCAAGCATCATGAAGATGTAGTTGCATTCTACAAATAACTGCAACCAAGACATTTCATCGAACACTTGTTGAGCACTCTTTTTAACAACTCTAAAATAAAGATAAAGTCTCAACACACAAAGTCCAGAAAACTAATCAATAACGAGGATGGAAGCAATTGAAATAAAATTCAAGAAAAATAAAGAAATGTGAGAAATCAACAGTCATTGAAAAAAAAAGAAAAACAAATTTACATAGACCCAACAATATAACAAAAAATATCATCGATTTGAAGTATAATGTATGCAATTCAGAGAGGGAGAGAATGTGGAGGTAGAGTAGAAAGATGAATCCGTAGATGAGAAAGAAGTTGTCGACAATATTACAAGGAAAGGGAAGGCATCAAATTTACCGACAAAAATGAGCGAAAAAATTAGAAAAATGAAGGCTTAGAAAGAGACAACATGTCCCTCAAGTTACTCTTTATTAAGCGGGTGTTTGTTTTTAGCTTATTAAGGGATTTTTTCCGGACTTATTTTTTATAAGCTCTTTTTTTTCCGGTTTATTTTTCACGAGTCCGACTTATTTTCTTCTTTTAACTCATAATAAGCTCAAAAATCGAAAAATAAACCAGAAAAAAGTAGCTTATAAAAAATAAGCCCGAAAAATAAGTCGTAAATAAGCTAAAACAAATACCCTCTAAGTATAGAAGAATAGAAGATAGAAGATTTTAGATAATAATATATTATTTAAAATAACAACTAAACAAAAATAGGATGGGCCCTCATGAGAAAGATGTTCTTAGCCCAATGTTTTGAAGCCCGTAAGTAAGCCCGTAACCATTTGATTTCAGAACAGAGATTGGGGAAAAAGAGCAACACATTCACATTGATAGAAATGATAGACCACCGTCTCCTGATCTAGGGCACAAAACTGAACCTCCCGACATTTGATAAAGATTAGAGCTTCTATTGCTTTGAATTTGTGTTACGATGGCTTCTCGACATGATAATAGACACGCTAATGGTGATGGCGGTGGAGGTTCTTCACCTTACGATGTTTTTGAAGATCGGGATTCACAATTTGAAAAGGTTCGGGTTTATAATTTATTTATTTATTTTCGTTGTTATTTGAATAAGAAGTTTATAAGTGTTCATTAGCAATTACTGAAATTATATGATTTCAGCTGTATCTGCTCTTGATTTTGGTAAGTTAATGTAATGTGTGTATGCATGTTTATCAAAGTTTGAGAAGCATTTGTACTAGCACTTTTTATGCACACAATTTTTCCGAAGTATACTTATTTCTCTGCTTGTTTATGATGTTTTAACCTCGAGGCTATCCTTCCAATATAGCCGGAATTCTAGGTCAAACAGGGTTGTTTCAAATTTGAAGTTAATACTTCATCGGTCCTATGACAATTGCTTAACTTATGAGAAATTCAGTAATTCTAATTTAAAGATTAGGATACATGGTGTGTTTATTTGTGTACAACTTATTATGTATGTCTAAAACCATCAAAAGAAAGGCATTGTTTTCTCAGTCATACAGTGAATGTATTACTGAACCTGTGCCTTATAATGCTTTTACTTTTACTTAGTGTGTGCCCTTGTTAGTTACCGAACCTATGCCTTATAATGCTTTTACTTTCTCTTAGTGTGCCCTTATTTGTTTTAGTTAACTAAGGAATAAAAGTTCCGTGTTATTCAAGTTGCATAAAAAATTAAAAAAGTACATTTCACTTCGCACCGTGCTCTCGAGTTATTCGAAGGAAGGAAACCAGAGGTGTTCTCGAGTTTCACTTAAGGAAGTAAATGAGAGAAAATGGAGGTATTTGGAGGGAAAGCTCAGGCTGATTTCACTTTAATTACTTTCCTCTCATAAGTGGCAGGATTAGAAAGGAAAGGATTTCCTTCTCTTCCCTTTCTTTTCCTTTAACTCGAGAACGCAAAGAGTTACAAATATACAGGAATGGAATTATTTTATATATTCTTTTTTGCTATTATTTGGTTCACAAGATGACTTATTATTCATCATTGGAAGCAACTCTATGCATTTGAGTAATGATACAATATTGTTATTGAACCATGTATTTCATCAAACTATCAAAGTTTGCAATCTGCATGCCAAGGAGTGAGTACATGCTTCAATTGAATTTCTGGGAAAAATGGAGTCTAAGTTAGATCTTATTTACATATGCTACGAACTTGAAAAGTTATTGCATTAAATATGTTACAAAATATGAATTGTCATTTGCAAGCACCAGGTTGGACATTAAAAAGTCTAATGCAGCTCTTTTAGGTAACGAAAGACATGTGAAATTTCAACCTTGCTTTAAAACAGCATGAGGTTTACCTGGTCGCATAGGAAATGATACAAATTTTTAATCCAACATCCCTTGTAGAACTGTTTCTCGAGTCTTTAATGATTCTTTTAGAGCTTACTCACAATAAGTTTGTTGTGGATTTTCCCATTTAAATGACTATGTGCCTATGTCTTCTTTTTACAAGAATTTCATTACTAATTATAGCAGCACAAACCTCGGGAAGATAATGAGAGGTCAAAGACCAGAGATCGGGATCGGGATCGGGATCGAGATCGGGGAAAAGATAGAGACAGACGGCAACGGGATTATCCAGAAAGAAGTGGAAGGGATGAGAGAGGAAGAGAAAGAAATGATGACGATGGGCGTTCTAGGAATCGTGATTATAGCAGGTCCTATATTGGGTCTTTTTTTCTCAACGTTTTTTTAATTTTTTTTAATTACGCTTGTTATCTATATACACAAGAATTGGACATATGGGAAAATCGGATCTCTTTAGCAATTATACATATGTCTTCTAAAACATCTGTAAATAGTAAATTGCTTGTTTGACCTTGTGTATATGCCATTCCTACTCTTAGTCACATCATTGGTGTATGGAATTTCACTCAGTTTCATTAACTTATACAGGCGTAATGATTATGATCGTGATAGAGAGAGGCATCACAGACACAGATCACGATCAGCGTCACCTGATCGATCCAGAGAAACATCTAGATCTCGCTCAAAAAGGTCTTTAATACCTTGTACTCTTTCATATTAGTAGTTTGATTCATATAACTTACGTCACACTAATTTTTTGGGGTTGTCTTTTTTTTCTTGTGTTAATGTCTCTGCTACTCTTAGATACTACATCTGATGATCTTTGTGGGATGCATTTTTTTTTTGGTGTTTTTTTTCCCTAAAAAGTCATTGTTTTTTTCTTTTGTGTTACCTACCGCATGTTATTATTGTGCCAGATGTATTCCGTTATTGTAACGGTTGAGTATAATAAAAAGATATAATTTTGACCTGCATAATCTCAAATGAATGTTCATAAAGGGAATCAAATAGGTCAAAAGTGCCTGCAATTTGTTAATGCTTAAAACCTCCTAACTCATTTATTTCAATAAAAAGAAAGAATATTATTTATATTACCATATTTGTTCCAAATGATATTTGACAGATTAGTTACGTATAAAAAGAAGTTTTGGATGAAAAGTGTTTCCGTTCTGAACCAAGTAACTAACCTTTATCGGCCTTTTCCTTACTAGTTACTCGTTTTGACATGATTCCGTTGATCCTACACTGTTCTACTACCGTCCTAACCCTTTTCATAATAAGAGTGTTATCTATATATATAAATATAATATATATAAACATATTTAGAATATTACACATTTATTTAACTCTACAGCAAGAGGACAAGTGGTTTTGACATGGCACCTCCTACTGCCGCAACGTTACCGGGTGCAGTTGGTTAGTACCTTAATTCTACACTATGTTATCTTATTAGCTTTTCTTGTATATTTGTCACACTCATATCACATTATTTTAGATATTTGTGCTGTTTTTGTGTGTTTAATTGGTATTTCTTTTTGTGACATTGCAAAGTTTGATTATTAATTTGTTTATTACCAACACTGAGGACAATTATTGTGTTTGTTGGCTGTTGTGTGTGGTTTTGTTTTTGTTTTTATGTATGATTTGCGTAAGAAGGCAAATTGTTGGGCTACATGGTACGTACCCACGTGTAGATTTTATGTTCAACGAGGAATCTCAATGCTCCGATTAGCTGGATCTTCAGACGCCAACTGTTGTGAGGAAATTTATTTCTAATATTAGTACTGAGTCTTGTATAAATCTTGGTAAGAAACTAGGTTCTGTTATCCTTTAATTTGTTGATATAATTTTGTATAAAATCGGTGCATATCAAAATACGCTTCTAGAATGTAAACTACTGCTTCAAAAATCACCATTGTATTTTTTCTTCTTTTAAATTGATTTGGTTACTAAACGTTCATTTCTTTCACCACTTTTAACAATTTATGCAGGTCAAGTGCCAGATGCTCCTCAAGCCATGCCTGGAATGTTCCAGAACATGTTCCCTTTTGGGGCAGCACAGGTTAATATTTGTTTAATATTTTATTTGTTTTAAAGCTTTGTATACGTTATTAAATAATCTGACCATTTTTATTTAGTTTGGGGCTCTTCCCTTGATGCCAGCTCAAGCAATGACTCAGCAAGTATGTTATTAATCTTTTTCTCAGTTCTTAATCTGTTTTACTTTTATTGTTATTAATATTTTACTCAATCATCTGCTCATGATACATATTACATTCACGGTTGCATTTTTACATGATGGTTTTTTAGGCCACGAGGCATGCACGTCGAGTATACGTAGGCGGTTTGCCCCCTTTGGCCAACGAACAGGTTTTGTACTTATACCTCCATTAATTTCATAAAGTGTTTACTTGTCATCGAAGACAATTCTTATTTATTTGCTTATAACATTTTCTGTTTTATTTATTTGGAGCAGACCATAGCATCTTTTTTTAGCCATATTATGACGGCCATAGGAGGAAATTCTGCTGGGCCAGGTTAGTTAGGTTAATCTCTATTATTTTAAAATACATGCATGCAACTTTTCCCTGTATTCAATTGGGTTTTACAAATATTAAAAGCTTAATTCATATTTCAATAGCAGGTGATGCAGTGGTTAATGTGTACATTAATCATGAAAAGAAGTTTGCATTTGTAGAGATGAGAACAGTTGAAGAAGCAAGTAATGCCATGGCATTAGACGGGATAATCTTTGAGGCACTCACAATTACAATGCCTTTTTCTTTCATATGCTTGTTTATGTATACCATATGTATGTATATGTGTATATACGTATACACACATATGTATGTATATGTATATATACTTATACGCACATATGTATGTATATACGTAGATATATATGTGCCTAGAAATGTGCCAGTACTTTTCTCATTTGATATTTTCGGTTTTTATTAGGGAGTTTCTGTGAGAGTGAGAAGACCTACGGATTACAATCCTTCATTAGCTGCAACTCTTGGCCCTAGCCAACCAAATCCAAACCTTAATTTAGCTGCTGCCGGGCTTACGCCAGGGTAATTTAGTTACGCTAAATAATTTATATTTACACAGTAATTTAATTACAAAGTAATTTAATTTAATTTACATGTATTTGCCTTTAATTTTTATGTTCACATGATTATCTATACTACTATATAAACCATTTAATATTCTCTCTCATCTTTAATTTTAAGAGTTCTTAAAATTCAATCGAGATAAAAGCTTGACCATTCATTCTATCTAATTAATCTCATCCACTCAATCTTTAACCATTTCATTCTCTCTCCTACTTATTTTAACATTTTATTTTTTTAAAATATATTCCGTCTCACTAACACACTCTCTCACACAACACAAACAATTATCCACCTCATCAACATAATATTTAAATTCTTATTAACTTCTCTCTTTATTATATCAATATAAATCTTTTTTCTTATTTTAATGTCTTCTAGAATTTATTTTAAAAATTAATAAAATAGTTAGATGCAAATAAAATAAAATTTTACAAAACGGACATGTTGCTGTAAAAAACTTTTTCGTCACAATGAGTAGCGCGGATAACATATTATTTTATTCTTGAAGGCGACATGTTATAAAACAAAAACTATTTGCCGTCGCAGCATTGCGCGGGTACGATGCTAGTATTAAAACTTAAACATTTTTATTAACAATTGAAAACGAATACTGTAAACATTTAAATATCCTATTTAAAATTGAAATGAATTTTAAGGGCTCAATAAGATCCTGTAGTGACATACTTTGTATAAGATTATTCTTGCTTTTTATGTCGAATACTAAACATTTACATAAATTAATCAAACTATATATGAAGTCATTAATCAAAGGGTTATACTCAAGATTATTAAGATTTGCCATTTGTTACAATCAGTGGCATTGGTGGAGCTGAAGGACCCGATCGTATATTTGTTGGGGGGTTACCATATTACTTCACTGAGGTACAGATAAGAGAGTTGCTAGAATCCTTTGGGTATGTATTTGTTTATTTTTTTATTTCTATGATGCTGTATAGTGTTGCAAAACAATTGTTTATTAGAATGTACTTATGGTTTGATGTAAGCTTTTAATGATTCAGACCGTTGCGTGGGTTTGACCTTGTTAAAGATAGAGATACTGGGAATTCCAAAGGATATGGGTTCTGTGTCTATGAGGTAATTTAATGATGTAAAATAATAGTTTATAAGGTTTGCATAGTATATATTTGTTTCTGATTAGTCAATTAATCAAGTTTTTTATCAGTTGCAACAAATTTTAATTATATATGGATAAAATAAATAAAATAAACATTTATCCTGTTTTTTCACCTAGTTTGACACTTCTATTTTGATTTTACAAACCATCCCTGTGTTTTATCCAAAATGTTATTTTATTTTGGCCATTTTATCGATAATTTTCTGCATAATCAGAAGTTTTGAAACTTTCGAGCATCTGATTATCTGTTTTTCATAACTTTTCTACCAACTGTCTTTATTACATCTTATCATCACATTATGATTAATTAAAAGACTTAACTACCTTCAAAGCACACATTTGTTAGCACATTATACTTTTTGATTCTCAGGATTTATCCTAATGCTTGTTTTCATCATGGATATCCACCAGGACATATAATAGCCTAACCTTTTAATGTCTCTTAAACATCTGGTCTATAATTTCTTCAGTTATCTTATATTATTATTCTACAGATGTTTTGAATAAATTATAACATTATGATCTATTTCCAGGATCAAGCGGCTACAGATGTTGCCTGCGCTGCCTTAAATGGCCTAAAAATGGGTGATAAAACACTGACAGTTAGGCGTGCAACCATTAGGTTTGTGTGAGATATGTGCAAGGACATCTTCCATTTATTTTCTGCATGAACAATATTAAATATTATCTACATCTTTTTTTGTGAAAACATAATTATAATCCTCCTATGTTGCAAGGATACAAACATGTTATGATCCCACATCGGCCAAAATTAAATAAAGTCGGTGGCTTATAAGTCGTGTCCCCTCCCCCTACAAGCTAGCTTTTGGGGGTGAGTTTTACATTTGGGTTTATGACATGATACGAGCCTAGTATGGGATGGGTTCGTATCAATTGGTATCAGAGCCATCCCCATCTTGTAAGGTTCCAACACTCGGAGTGGTGGCTTGGACCCGAAAAAGAGGGGTGCCAACCGTGACCAACGAGCACTCGGAGTGGTGACCTATGGAGTGGTGGCTTGGACCCGAAAAGAGGGGTGCCAACCGTGACCAACATAGCCGTGACCAATGAGGACGTTGGTCTTTCAAGCGTGGGGGTATTGTTATGATCGCACATCGGCCAAAATTAAATAAAGTCGGTGGCTTATAAGTCCAGGTGTCCCCTCCCCCTACAAGCTAGCTTTTGGGGGTGAGTTCTACACTTGGGTTTATGGCATGATATGAGGCTAGTATGGGATGGGTTCGTATCAAAATATAGGGATACAGGTACATAATATATAAATCTTATAATTAAAATTTATAGAAATCCGAGGCTACGAAAGTGTGTTTTGGTCTAAAACTGAAATAACTAATTTCGTGATTTATACACTAGTATTTTAGATAAATTTACCCAAATACTCAAGTGTTAATACATGTTACTAAAATTTAATAGTTGTATTGTCTTGTTTTTGTTTCTAAATTTCCATAAGTTATTTGTTTCTCTTTTTTTGGATGTAGTTATCCGATTACTTCGTGAATCACTTTTACAAATGAAATTACTTGTTACATGTTTTATTACAATTAATGATCTTAAAAATACACACAAATACCATAGTGTTAATATTTTTGTAAAAACTAACAATTTAATAATCTAAAAACTTGCAACAATTTTTTCCTGTTACTTTTGGGGTCAATTAATGATCTGTCTCTTTGCTGTGTCAATTTTTACAGCAGTGGACAGATGAAATCAGAACAGGAGACTATATTAGCTCAAGCACAGCAACATATAGCTATGCAGGTTAGTTTATTATGCACTTTTCATGCTCATAAGTCATAACTTTGCATTTAGTTTTTATAATGTGTGTGTTTGGATTTTAGAAAATGGCGTTACAAGTTGGAGGATTTAATCTTCCTGGAATACCTAGAGGACCTGATGAGGTTCCAACTAAAGTTTTGTGCTTAACCGAGGTAACAAAACCGTAATTTAGTAACTTTAACTTTTACTTATTTGTGTAAAGGAGTCGATCTGGGTTGTATTTCATTTCTACTAAATCACAGTTTAAGTTTTATAATTTAGCATGAGTGGAAACTTGTCATGTTGGTTAACTGTATCAAACAGGTCAAAAGTCACTTGAGTGTGTCTAAATGTGTAAAACGTCGGTAATTGTTTAAAAAAACTAGGTTATCATTCTAACATCTGCGTTTTTATAATTGGTAAAGTAAATAGCTTAATAAAAGAAAAATAAGTTATTTTTTTCTTTCTAAAAGAGTATTTGATACCCCATAATGACAACAACAATAACAGGACCCAATCCCACATAAGTGGGGAATGAAGGAGGTAAGATGTAGACAGTCATACATCTACCCAAAAGTAAGGAGACTGTTTCCTTGAGAGACCTCATTGATACCCATTATGAGAACCTGATAAAAGTATGATACCTTTATTTGACAATTGACCCATTTTAGAAAAGTTACCTATTACCCTACTGCCCATCTTCCCCTCCTATAGTACACGTGTATGTTCCTTTTAGATGTTATTGGTATTATTATTTATGAGCATGACACGAGGTGCAATGAAGGTGATAAGTGCTACTGAATTGATGGATGATGGAGAATACGAAGAAATATTAGAGGATATGATGGAAGAAGGACGAAAATTTGGTAAAAACAATTCTCACATCTCACGAATAATTCATAAATCATAATTTTGATGTTGGATTTGGATTCGTTGGATGATGTTTCATGCTCAATTCACAAAACATAAGTTCTTGATGCATATTGTTAAAACATGCAGGTGATTTGACAAATGTTGTAATTCCTCGTCCTGATCCAAATGGAGAACACGTTCCTGGTCTTGGGAAGGTATGTATATCGTTCACAAATAAATCTATGCCGTTTTTTTAGAATAGTGTATTTATATAGTAGAGGTGGTAATTTTGTCTTGTTGAGCTAAAAACACGTCAATTTGGGTTACCTTTATCTCTAATGGGAATTATAATTGAAATTGGACCACAAAACATTGCAAGTATTTAGATAGATAAATGAATCCTAAAATGACTACTAAAAATTCAAATTATAAACTAGATAAACATAACGACAAAGCTAGAAATTAGGAAAATAAAATGCTCCCACCTTTCCTTAACCTTCACTCTGGTCCCACATCAAATATTCCTAATCATATATCTAAAATAATAATTGCTTATAAAATTTAAAAAAATGTTTGCATGAAAACAAATACATCATAGTTTACATAATAACTGTTATCAATCATCAATTTGCCTATGAATACAGTTTTAATTAAATTTTGTGATTTTAGTAGTTTCCTGAAAAAAGAAAAAGAGAAAAAAACTAAATAGAACATGAAGATAAAAAATTGTCATCCTAACTGCAATGACAAAAAAAGGAGAAAAAAGAATTCAGGTCGGCTTTTAAATCGGCATGTATGGACTAATTAGCTAATAACTTTAAAATCAAGTAATCAGTTTTGGAAATCATACCTAAACTGATTACTAATCTAAATTCTATTTATATATTAATTAACTAGTTTAAATGCCCGTGTAACACACGGGATGATTTATAAAAAGTAATAAATATTAAATACTAATAAACAATATTAAATACTTATAAAACGCGAAAAAATATGGTAAAAATGACGACAAACTACGTCAATCTCAAGACGGCATGACCGGCAATAAGGAAGTCCGATTATTATATTATATTATTAAATAATATAATATATCGTATATACCTAAAAAAATTAATTTGAATCTAAACTTATTTCTAATAAATATAACGTACATATCTTTAAAAAAATTAATTAATTCAATTCATAGATAAATAATTAATTTAAATATTTATATAATTCATATTAGTTTGACTCTAAAAAGTCAAAATCAAAATTTTAGAATTAAAAGAATTAACGGCTAAGATTTAATCTTAAATTAAATGAATGGTTTAGATTATCTAATAAATTTTTTCAAATTAGTCTTTTATATATATTAGAAGATAATTATTTTTGTTGCAGGTGTTCTTGGAGTATGCTGACCCCTCTGATTGTGCGAAGGCAAAGGATTCTCTGGGTGGCAGGAAATTCGGAGGGAATGTGGTGACAGCAGTTTACTATCCGGAAGACAAATACTTCCAAGGGGAATATGGGGAGGCTTAGTAAGAGAACTCACCATTATATGTCTTATGCGTTTAGATTTATTTTGTTTTAGAAAAAGTTTAAATTGACTGAGATTAATTACTGAAACTATTTAGCTTTTCTCATGTTCTGCTTGCATAAAATTTTGCATTACTATGTAATTTCTTTATTAAAATAGGCAAATAGCAATATTCATTACTTCCAAGTGGTATAAGGGGGTGTTTGTTTTTTTGCTTATTTTTTTTAAGCTAGTTTTGTGGGCTTATTGGACTTACAAGAAGAGAACGAGTTTATGAAAAATAAGACTAAAATAAGCTAAAACAAACACCCCTAAATCAAAATGGCTGTCTGAAACAAGAGATACATATACTATGTTTGTTCATTTCTTTAAAACTTAATTATCTTTTACTACATATGTTTATTTCATATATCTGAATTGTAAGTTGTCTAGCATATACTATCGTAAGGTGTTATTTGGTTTGATGGAATTTTAAGAAATGGAATTGGAATCTTGGAAGAAATTTGATTTGGAAAGTAATTTCTCCCCTTCTGTGTTTGGCAAGACAATGAGAATTTAAAGAGGGAATTCTGAAAAATAAGGAAAACACACTTGTCACCAAAACCATAGCCCTAATCCCTCTCGCCTTCGCCCCACAACATTGTTGCTCGCCACCACCACGTACCGTAGCCGTCGCCAGTCGCCACCTCGGTCACCGTCGCCGGTCGCTGCATCCTTGAGAAGCTTGGTGATAAGATGGAATCTCAATTACATTGATGATGAGAGAATCTCAATTTCTTAATTTAAGGGAAAGTTTTCCCATCCTAAATTCCAATTCCTTCCATAAAAAGTGAATAAAACATAGGAATGTATGGAATTTGGATTCCAATTCCTTAGGATTCCTTAGGAATCCTTTAAATCAAACAGCCCCTAAAGGTATTTCTTTAGTTAAAATATAGATATATTTGGCACAAATTACTAAAAACTGGCTAAACCGAACCGGATTTAGTTGGTTTGGCTTGTTTGGTTTTGCAGAATCTCGAATCGAAGTTATTAGTAAGATCGAAGTTTTATTTTGCAGATACCCGAATCGAAGTTTATCCACATGCCGAGTCAAAAGCAACATGTGATTCCTTCACTTTCTTCTCCACCTCGTATCTTTGAGGATATGCATGGTCCAAGTGCACTATTTGTTAGATTTGATACAAAAAATTGAAGTACTACATTAGTTACTTGTATAGATGATTAGATGCAAGTAATATATCTATACAGGTGATTTGCTTGAGAAGTAGAGTTGATACTTAGTAAAAAGTAGATTTTTAGTATCAAGCTGAGTTGTCAATTAGTCCTCTCTCTCTCAAAACTATCCAAGAATATGTTTGAAAAACAAAGTAGACGAAGGTAGAGTTGTATCAAACCAAGACTTTTGCCATACAGTAAAATTAATCTTTTGTATCTAGTTACAAGTTAGTTCCTAACTGTAATCAAACGCATAGTTATGTGTGTGTATTATACTATCTAATTAAAATGCGTTGCTTCATATGGAAGCGTGCCGGATCCGGGTTCGGGTCATAAACCGGATTTGGTCCGGTTTGTACTATTGGGCTCGCCACCATTGTTGGGTCGTTGGGCTGCTTTTTTTTTAATTCGGTTTTGGGCCGGTTGTCGCCTACCACCGTAGGCTGCCTCACACCGGCAACAACCACCACCGGAGATCTAACGATTCGCCGGCAACCACCACAAACGACTACCCAGATCTGGAACTCGAATAACAAAAAGAAGAGAGATAGAGATCCGGAACAGATCTGAACTTGAAAGAGAGAGAGAGAGAGAGAGAGAACTATTGGGCTCGCCACAAAGGAAAGGACACCAACGGTCTGGCTAAGGAGCACTTCTCGCTGATTCGCCGGCAACCACCACAAACGACGACCACGACCGTTTCACCGGCTTTTATGGAGGAGGAGTCAAATGTAGGGTTTGAGGCGGCGGCAGATTTGACTTCCGATGATGGCGGCGGTGACGTGGTATAGTGAACGATGGTGTTGGTTAGGGAAAACCCTAGATCCGACGAGATGGTGGTTATCGGTGGCGGTTCCTGTTTACGGTGGCGGTGGCGCAATGGTCATATAGATCTGGCCAACCCTAACCAAAAATCGAAACACTACCACCTGGTGCGGTGGAGCGATGGTTGATCGACAGTAGTGCCGGTGGAACCGTCTAGAGAGGAGAGAGAGACACTCGTCGAGGTAGTGGATCCGTGGAGTTGTGGTGGTGGATCTGTGGAGTGGTGGTGGTGGAGGAGCCGTTTTTAGAGATAGAAGGGAGAGAGAGAGAGAGAGAGAACTTCAGAGAAAGATGGAGGTGGTAGATGCCATCTGTGGGAGCGGCTCTAATTTTTTAGGGGATTTTGCAAGGGAGGCTAGGTTAAAAAATTAGAGTTTTCGTTTTTTGAAGAAGAGTAGTAAGACCCTAACCTAAGACGTTGGGTTGCTAAAGGGCCCAATTAATAATAAACCATCATTTATGTTTTTTTTTTCTTTGGTAGTATACCACATAAATAATAAATAAATAAAAACTATAATTTATATTCTTATCATTATATATACTATACACGTTACCAACATATTCCGTATTATATATTTAAATGCGCAAAATTGAAATTTTATCCTTTTAGTTTTTTTCTTACAATATTTGAATTTTATTATATAACACTCACACTAACTTTGCATAATAACTCTTAACTTTTATACTATTTAAAAACATAAATAAACAAAAATAAGCACATTTATATTTCATAGGTTTTTCCAATGACGAAAATCGTTTCTTTTATATTTTACACTATTTATAAATGCAAAATATAAATAAACACATGCATATTTCATTCGCATAGGTATCTTACTATAAATAAACTAATTTATATTTAATGATACACCTAGATACATGTATTTGTATAAGTATGCCTCTATTTTTGATAATTTATGTTATAAAGTGACAAATATATAAAAATTACATTTTAGCCCTCGGAAATTTCCGAGGGCTTTCCAAAGACAAAAATCTTTTTGTTCATAATTTGCACTATTTTCATATGCAAAAATAAATAAGCACATGCATGTTTCATAATAATCATAATTAAATAAATAAATTATAATAAGATACTAATATACTATACATATCATGATGACACATACAAATCACAAGCACGTTTATCTACACGTTTTGTTCATAATTTGCACTATTTTCTATGTAACCGTGCCCGGATCCGGGGTTGGGTGAGAAACTAGGTTTGGGCCGGATATCCTTTTTGGGCTTTTTTTGAATTTGTTTTTGAGCCGAATCTTTGGGTTTTTTTTTTGAATTTGTTTTTGGATCGGAGCCTGGTTTGGGCCGGATTTCTTTTTTGGGTAGTTTTTTTTGAATTTGTTTTTGGGCCGGATTTCTTTTTTAGGCTTTTTGTTTTTTTTTTATTGTTTTTGGCCGAGCATATATTGGGTCAAATTTTTTTGGAGTTGAACCAATTGTTTTTTTTTTTTGAAATAATTTTTTTTTGGCGGGCCGGTTACGGATTTGGGTTTTGAATTATAAATTTTTTTAATCGTGCTCTTGTGGGACCGGGTCGGTTTTTTATTCTTTTTTTTTGGTCGGATAAAAGCCGGGTTTAGAATGGGTAGGGTCGGTCAACCCAAAACCCGTGCACTTTTTTCACAAACCGGATTTACGTTTTCAGCCACGATCAGATTTTAGCCTTCCCACACCCGTGTGGAGCACGGGCTCATACTAGTTCATATAATGTGGAATTATTAGAAATTCTTGATACCTAGTTTTTGAATCTTTAATAAGTCCTAGATTAGTTTGAACATATTTTCACTATGTTTTAGAAGGAAGAGGGAGAAATTAAAAGGAAGTTTGTGTTACTGAGTTTTTTTAAGAAGAGAAAGAGAATAGATTTAGAATGGAATTTTTATTAACTTTCTCTATTAAACATTCTTCATTAAATGAAAAGATTTGGATGGAAAAGAGAGGAAAATTGAAAGAGATTGCCTATATTAACACCCCTAGTTTACTAAAAAACATCTTTCCAAATTAAAATTAGAGTTATGGATACCATTATTAATTTAAATACTCTTTAGATTCTTTTACCATCCAAATAAAAATTATAGTTAGAGTTAATTACATAAATGGTCCTTGTGGTTTACGAAATTTCCCACCGTTGGTTCCTAAACTTCAAAAATTACACTCACAGTCCCTATGTCAAACAATTTGTTTCAATGTTGGTCCAATTCTAACCCCTCCGTCCAAATTAACGTTAAGTCCTTTACTTTTAAGGGTATTATTGTCTTTTTGCCCCATAAGTTAATACCTAATGGTCCTTTTATCTAAAAAGGGGTCCACATTCATCTACCCACTTCTTCTTCACTTAAAGTAAAGAATTGAGCTGACACACACACATACATACACATCTATCACCATAAGTCTCACGCATGCGCTATCTTCCATCTTTTCTTTTTGCACTAAATCACCTTTCACCTCGCACGTTTTGCCGATCCTCCAACGAGCCGTAGGGTTTTATTTTGGGTTTCCAAACACACCCTCTACCCTCTATATCCAATCACCATTTTCTTTTCTTCTTCTTCAATCGCCTCAAACACCCACATTTTGTGTTGGGACTCTTTGATATACGTTACTCTACGGTTTTCTTTCGTTTCTGATCCAGGGCTTACTTGGGTTTCTTGTTGTTATTGGCATCTCTTTGTCTCGAATTCATTGATCTAGATCAATTGACAAATCAACCCTAAATGTTTATTTCTGCTTGAATCAGTGACTTGTGAATTGTATTCCTGCTTTTTAATTTCAAATTCTATTCGTCGATTGTTCTGTAAATTGGATAAATGATATAACTAATCTGGATCAAAATACCTGTTTAGTACATTTGAAAATTGCGAGAATCTTACGCGGAGTAGTGGTCGACGATTTTTAAGTTTTAACCAACTTCAGAAGTTATGGGTATTTATGAATATCGGGAGTTCATAATATTCGCAGTTATTGGGGATTGAGTTTTACGACAACTGATTTCCCTGTAGAGTTTGCTGGACAGAGGGTTTCACAGAAGTTACCACCGATGGATTCTAGTCAAATGATGGGAAAAACAAGGAAAGTTTTCAAGGGTCATTCATATGGGTTTGTACCAGACTACCGACATGCTGTTGAAACCATGGCGGATTTAGAAGGCTATGGCAGCTCAGGGCGTGTAGATACCGAGATGACTGCTTCAAGGGATTCTTATGCACTAAGAACAAAATCCATTAACTTGAATGGTGATTCTTATCAGCAATTGAGGGTTCCAATTCAAGTTATATCTTTATCAAAGCTGTCCAGTTTTGGTGGAAATGACCTGCCTGTCTCAACCTTCCCACCAGTAAAGATAGAGAAAGATACAACTGTAAGGGACGGTAAATACAGTAGTAAATCAGTGGATGTCTCTGCAGCTGCATTTGTAGTGGATGTCTCCGCAGCTGTGTCTAACACAGAAAAATTGTCTTTCTCAAGCTTTTCCTCACTGTCACTCTTACTTGTCTCGAGATATGAGGACAACTTGCAATCTGGGGTGTTCATTAAAGGTTGATATGAAGAAGATGGCTCGTCTAAGTGCTGACCACTCAAGTATGATGTTTGAACTTGCTCACCTTGAGGTTTTAGGTCTGGTAACTGATGCCATTCATGTTTCCTCCCAAGTGTTTGCATGCATGGAATCTACCTCATCTTCGTATTCTTTCATCAACGGCAGATGACTCGAATCATCTTCCCAGGTATTGGTAACGGGCTGGCTTTCCTCCTTTACTTGCAGAAAATCATCCGTATCTTCATTTAAGTATGAAGCAGATAAAGATACATTTGAAGCTTGGATCATTTGCCGATCATCATTAGTTGTTTGGAAATCTGATTCAATTTTAAACAATCCCCTTAAACTTCCAGCAGAACTACCATTTCTTCTAGTTCCGGTCCTATTGGAAGTTTGTGGGGATTGTTTAAAATTGAATCAGATTTCCAAACAACTAATGATGATCGGCAAATGATCCAAGCTTCAAATGTATCTTTATCTGCTTCAGACTTAAATGAAGATACAGATGATTGTCTACATGTAAAGGAGGAAAGCCAGTCCGTTGCCAATACCTGGGAAGATGATTCGAGTCATCTGCCGTTGATTAAAGAATACGAAGATGAGGTAGATTTAATGCATGCAAACACTTAGGAGGAAACTAATGCTAAAGTGAATAGCACAGATGAAGCTGAATGCGATCAGTTACCAGACCTAAAACCTCAAAGTGAGCAAGTTCAAACATCATACTTGAGCGGTCAGCACTTAGACGAGCCATATTTTTCATATCAACCTTTAATGAACACCCCAGATTGCAATATGTCCTCATATCTCGAGACAAGTGAGGGTGATAGTGAGGAAAAGTTTTAGAAAGACAATTCTTATGTGCTAGACACAGCTGCGGAGACATCCACTACAAATGCAGCTGCACAGACATCCACTATAAATGCAGATGCAGAGACATCCACTAATTTACAGCCAGTTTTGGTAGGGAGTGATTTACGAAATTTCCCACCGTTGGTCTCTAAACTTCAAAAATTACACCCACAGTCCCTGTGTTAAGCAATTTGTTTCAATGTTGGTCCGATTCTAACCCCTCCGTCCAAATTAACGTTAAGTCCTTTACTTTTAAGGGTATTTGTTGGGGAGATAAAGATATCAAACCATAATCAAACCTATCTATTATTTGAAATAGGATTTGATGCTAACAAAACCACATATTCAGTTGTATACTTGGATTAGTGAAAAACATGTGTTGTTTTTCATATTAGACTTAAAGAAAATCCCAAGTAAGAAATGTCAGCTGAAGAACAAAAGTGTCAGCTGAACACTGAGGATCAGCCAAAGGACCAACTTCAGTAAGATCAGCTAAGAAGAAGAGACAAGTCAAGTAGCATCAGCTATGCATCTACAAAGCATCAGCTGATGGTCCAAAACCATCAGCTGTTCTCCAAGATCAGCTGAGCAGTTACGGATCAGCTGACACTATCTCATTGGTCAGCTGATGCCTCCCATCTGTCAGATAAGGTATTCATTACTTATCCTATCTTGTCTCAATAAGCTGATCACACTCAAATGATTAGATGAGCCATTGGGATCAGCTGAGAGTTTAGTTTATTAGCTGTACTCTAATTGTTTTATTAGCTGATCAGTATGATCAGCTGAGTCTTTCACATTTGTCCTTAGCTGAGCAAAATTATGTTTGCAGTTCAGTGTCTGTTAGCTGAGTCTTTACATAGTATCTCAGTTAATAGTTTTTCTATGTAACACTTTCTTAAGTCAAAGACAGAACATGTGTTGTTCTATTATGCCTTAGATCTTTTCTTTGTAAAAGTACTTAGCACTTTTTGAATCTGCAAAGAGACAAAGAGCATAGATCTTGATCCCCTGGAAAAGGTGAAAGATACTTTAGAAGAGAAGATCTCGAAGATATGCTTCAACAACTAAGTATGGCTGACAACTCTATACTTGGTAAAGTCAAATCTTCAGAAAGCATGGTGTTGATAAAAGTACAAGCATGGAAAGAGAAGTTTACTCTCCCAAGACATAAAGGTAGTACTTTAATAATATAATAATAGATAGTGGGTAATCAACTTACTGAAAAGTATGTTCACTTTACACACTTTGTGTATAAAGTTAACTTACCTTTCACCCACTAACTTTATTTATTATACTATTATTAAACCAAGTACCTTTGTCTCCTTCTCCACTCCATCAACCCGGACACCATCTTGCTTATATATACTCTTGCATGAAGACATGCAAAACATCCCTGAATATCACAGTTATCTCATTAGTTGAGTATTTAGAAGAGTTAGCATATTTCTAACTGTGAGAAACAAACTCGTTCATGTGTTGAACTTCTTAGACATAAGTTGTTTAAGAATAGATTAGTCTATGTGTTAGACAAAATTAGCTACCACCTTTGTTGAACTAGTTTTTCCGCAACTAGTTCATGTAATTCTTGATTTCAATCAATAAGAATTATATAAAGTATATCGTGTGTCTTTAATTTTTAAAATCTAAAGTTTGTATTCAACCCCCCTTCTACAAACATTTGTTGTTGTAGTATCCATTCGGGACCAAGTAAGCCCTGGATCGGAAACGAAAGAAAACCGTATAGTAACGGATATCAAAGAGTTCCAACATAAAACGTGGGTGTTTGAGACGATTGAAGAAGAAGAAAAGAAAATGGCGATTGGATAGAGAGGGTAGAGGGTTTGTTTGGAAACCCTAGATAAACCCCTGTGGCTCGTTGGAGGATCGGTAAAACGTGCGAGATGAAAAGTGATTTAGGGTAAAAATAAAAGATGGAAGATAGCGCGTGCGGGAAACTTACGGTGATAGATGTGTGTGTGTGTGTGTGTGTGTGTATATCAGCTCAATTCTTTACTTGAAGTGAAGAAGAAGTGGGTAGATGAAGAAGAAGTGGGTAGATGAAGGTAGACCCTTTTTAAATAAAAGGACCATTAGGTATTAACTTATAGGGCAAAAAGACAATAATACTCTTAAAAATAAAGGAATTAACGTTAACTTGGATGGAGCGGTTAGAATTGGACCAACATTGAAACAAAATGTTGAAACAAATTGCTTAACACATGGACCATGGGTGTAATTTTTGAAGTTTAAGGACCAACGGTGGAAAATTTCGTAAACCACATGGACCATTTGTGTAATTAACTATAGTTATGGGTAGGATTATTAATGCAACCACTTTCTAGATTTTTTTTTGCTATAATTAAGTTACGATGTAACAAACAATTTTATAATAATTAAATGAGTTTTTTTGCAAAAAAATATCTTGAGACAAAGAAAATGTATATATATGGTTAACAAAAATACAAAAATACGATATATAATACTAGAATTTTAAAAAAAATAATTTAATCGTAATCCTCTATATATATAACAGGCGTTTTCGTATTACTAGATTTCACACGTGACAAATACTTCTTGATTTAAACTTGTATTTCTTGTTGCCTTCACAAATAAGTATGTAAAACATCTTACCTTTCTTTTACTTGAATTTTTTTATTACGATGATATAACTAATCGATAATACCGTGTTTTGCACCAATTCAATCAGCTCTTCATGTGACAAACACAACCATGATCTAAATACTCTTTGTTAACAAATTAGTAAAAGTTATGAATATAATAAAACATTAACATCATTGTAAGTATTATATCCAAACGGTAAAAATGGTTATGTTACATCATAGATCTAATTGCCTTCGCTCGACTTATACTGTATTAAAATTATTAATTTAGACAGATAATAATTACTTATCATGTAAAAAATATAATCTAAATTATGAATACAATAAAAAATTATAAAATTTTCATAGTGACATATTATTTTCAAGTATGTTAAAGATAGTTAAGTTAGATAAAAAAGGTTTTTAAATAACAACGAATTAAAAAGAATACATTTTTAAATAAAAAAGATATTACATCAAAAGATATAATTAATAGATTTATCAAAAAAAGCGAATTATACCTATTCGGATGTTTTAACTTTTACGTTAAGAATTAAATCCATTGTTAATTTATGTTAAAATTCTAAGACAAATTGTAACAAAATCTTTAGTTTTAGTATTTGATTTAGGGTGTTTTTAGGGTGTTGGGTGTTAATTTAGCAACATTAAAAACAAGGGTTTAGTATTTAAAAATATACTGAACTTGTCACTTTTTGCTATTGTGTATACCTAATTTTGAAAACTACCATTTAGTGTACTAAACTTTTAAAATTGTCCATTTGATGTATTGTTACCCTTGATATCAGGTTACAAGTGTTAATAGCAGACCATCCACTTTTAAACATTATTTTAATTACAAATTGTTAGATCACTAAAAAGTGAGGGTGTGTTTTGTAAATACTCTAAGGCTATATAAAGCCTTCTTGCGATTCTAATGGGAAGCTTTGCAATCATTTTGACACAACTCTCAAGGTGAATGTGTGTGTTTTCTCTCTCAAATTGCTTTGCTTCATCCCTGTTAGGACCAACAAGTAGTATCAGAGCCAATTTTTCCTTTGAAATTGGTTCTTGATTCTTGTGCCAATCATTTGCAATCATCTTCTTAATCAAATCAAGTACAAATGGTAAGCATTCTGCATCGATTTCTATGTCCAAAGTGATGGTGATTCTTCTTCAATTTCTACTTGAAACGATCTCTGTTTCTCGATTTATTCTGTGCTGATTGATTGGAGATTTATGGATCAATCATTGGTTAATCATCGAGTAATCATTGGGAAATCATTGGTGTCTCAATCATTGATTAATCATTGTTGGAAAGTGATGGTGATTCTTCTTCATTGGGAAACGATCTCTGTTTCTCAATTGTTCGTCTCTGCTTACTGTTCTTCATGAAGGTTTGAAGTTTCTCTTTAAAATTCAACATTCTTCTTCTTTAATCATTGGAATGATGATTAAAGTTTATTAGCAATCATTATCTGTTGTACTTTTTGTCACACATCAATTGTCACATCAATTGTTCTTGAGAAAAGTGAAAGTTTAAACATGGAAGTTTCAGGTTGACGTGAATTCTGAATTTACGAGTTATCATTTTGAGAATTGTTTTTGAATTCAAATTGAATCTATCGAGGTCGCCAATCATGGAATTGTACTTTGCAAGTTGTTTTGAAAAGATTGATTGGATAATCATTGATTTCTGAAACTTTGGAATTTGAGCTCAAGAACACTAAGAACAATTCAGATCTGAGATTTCAATCCGTTAATTTGAAAAACACCTACTGGAAGGTGTTTGTAGGTGAAAGTTTGTTGAGATTGGAAAGTTTGTTACTGATCGAAAAGGGAAGGTGTAACAGACAAGTTCAATCAAGACTTGCAGTGATTGCATGCAATTGATACTACATCATATTGCATTCGATTCCTTTAGTATTACTTCCTCTATTGATCGCATTGACTTTAAGTTGACTCTGATTCAAGCTACAAGTTATAAGTTGACTTATTCACTAAACCATTAGACGAATCTCGCTTTAATGATTTAGTTTCTAAGCTTGGAATGCTTAACATGCCTGTATGACATACTGAGTTTCCTTTTTCTTTCTTATTCTTTTTGGTTTTGAATAGGTATTATACAATTTCTTCGTTTTGCAGGTCTTCATTCCAGGAAATAAGGGGGAGTGTCTAAATCTTTACACATACTGCATATGTGTAGGGGGAGAAGTTTAAACATTTTCAAAATACATTACTTTTTGTCTTTCTCTCAATCAAATTCAAAATATTTAAAAATTTATTGCACTGATTGAGGGGGAGTTTTTTGCTATATATTTTTAAATAAATAAAAGAAAAGGAGAAATTAGAAAATTAAAAAGAGAAAAATTAGAAATCAGGAAAATAAAAATAAAATTAAAATTTCAAATTTCAAAGTTGTTGGATCTCATTTGATCATATTTGGGGATTTGTTGATCGCATGCAAGTGATTTGAGTGAAGATTTGATAATCATGTATAGATCGCATTCGATTCATTCTTGAATTGTGCATCTTTCAATCGCATGCGATCTTGTACTTGACAATTTGGTTACAATCAAATTCAGTATCGATCGCATGCGATCTGTACTTGTGTGAATTCGCATGCAATCCACATAAGTTTACTTGAGTTTAAGTTTCGATCGCTTGCGATCCTTTCAAAGTTGTCACCTGGTCTTTATTTCAAAAACAATCGCATGCGATCCATGGTCCAATCCCTTCGTGTTTAAGGTTTAACCTAGGATGATCGCATACGATCCTTCTCCATGGTCCAATCTGTTTGTTGCACAGAATGATCGCATGCGATCCTCAAATGATCTTAGTTATAATCGCATGCAATCGGACCACACCGCCCGAGAATTCAAAACGTTTAATTTTTAAAAGGGGTCCATTCTGTAAGCGACACGTGTCTTGTCCTCTCACATAACTTTTTGAAATCCCCATTTCAGTCATCTTCTTCGATTAATCTCTCCAAAATACCTTCCGATCGCCATTTTTCCTCCAAGACTCAAACTCCACAAAACTCTGTCAAAATTTATAATTTTTATATCATTTTGACCGCACTATCAAGGTGATAATTCCTCTCGGTGGAATTTCTTTTATTTTAAGTTTTGCGTGTGGTTTGAAGCCCTCAACAGTTAACGTAAAAATGGGTTTTCTGGACAGAATTTTTAAATTTTGACCCCTCATTTGCACTCGATTGTTATTGTTGCTTTGAACGATTGTTCTTAGATTTTCATGAGGAACATGGATCTACAAAAAGTTTTTCAAAATAATAAAATATGTTCTTCGTGGTTATGAGTTTACACTAAAAATTTGAATTTTGATCTCTTACAAGGTGTTAGGGTCACTTTTTGCCTATGCCTCAGTGTACGGAAATTGTTCATATACATGAAATCATTGTATATTGAAGATCAAAATTCATTTTTCACTAGTTTAACCATCATGTACACAATGGACATTTCAGTGAAGGTTTTTGATAAAAAATTCACATTTTTCAAGTTAAGTGTTTTGGTCAAAATAAGTCAACTTAGTATCAAAAGGACGAGTTTGATCTAAGTTTGATCATTTTTCATGAGTGCGTGAGTTTACTACTTATCTTTGTATTACAGATTTAACCTGGTTTACTGTTTGATGCAGATAAATGGCTAATATGGAATGTGACCCCACATCACTTGTTCCTTCTGTGGATCCGAGTCGGCCAGCCTAAAACCCTAAACCAGACGAGCTCTTAATGCCTAGGGCAAAATACCTATCTGTAACCACTCATGATAACAATCAATTCATTGACCTACCAATTTGAAAAATCCAAACTATCCTGAGCTTACAGAAATCCTTCGTGTTCATCCACTAAATCACCTACTTACATATAACCCTGTTGTTTCTGGTACCCATGTCCCTGAAGTTTATGCTCAACAGTTTTGGAAAACTTGCTATATTCATACCAGTCGCACTGGCACTGTTTCTATTCGAGCAGAGGTTGATGAGTTCACCATTTCAGTCACAGTGGATAGACTTAGAGAGATTTTTCAACTTCCCACTGTTGACAGTCGTCCACCAGCAGTCATCTTTGAAGATATTCAAGATGAGGAAGTCTGTCTGGCTGTACTTCAATCCTTTGGTTACTCTGGTCCATTGGACAGGAAGAAACAATTTAAACGGAACAATCTGCACCCAATGTATAATCTTCTTATGACTATACTTCAGAGGTGCTTAACAGCCAAACATACTGGGTATGAGTTCCTCACTGAAACTCAAATGAAGATTTTTGTTGCTGCTGGAAACCACCTACATGTAGATTATGCACAATTGTTATTCAACGACTTCGAAGCAACAATGGGACAAAAAAACAGTCAGAAAAAGTCTGGCGCAAAATTTCTACCTTACATGCGGTTCATACCAATGATCATTCAGCATGCAATGGATCATAATCCAGTCATTCCCCGGAGAGCAGGTTCACCTTCTATTACTCCAAAAGTATTTAATGTTATTAAACCTGCTATTCCTGATCCACTTCCTATTCCTCAACCTTTCCCTGTATCTTTATTGGATCTATGTGAGCAATCAGAAGTGATAGTCAATTATAGGGCGAGAGTAGGAATACCTCCTATGGTTAGACCAGAGCCGGTCATACCTACCCAAGGGGGAGTATCACCAAGTGAGGTCATAGTGGATAGGCCTCAGTCATCTACGGGAGATGCTGAGAGGGGATAGCTGAGAGAAAATTCTGAGAGGGGTGGTGAAGCAGGTGAGGATGAAACACATAGAGAGGAAGCAGATACTTTTGAACCAGAAACTGTTCTTGAAATAGTTGAATCTTTAGCTGTGAATACTGATGTTTAGTCTGATGCGTCTACTGAGCAAATAAATCTTTCCAATTCAGATTCTAGTACTTCTGCTTCTGTGTCAAACACTGTGACTACTCTACCTGTGCGTATCAGTTTATCTCCTGTGAGTACTCCAGATGCCCCGATTATTCATACTCCTGAAAGCACCCCATCCTACATGAAACTAACTAATCCTAATGAACATTCTCCGGTGGTTAGTACTCCTGTTATGTCAACTGCTGACTTGATTCCTATTGTCCAACCTCTCGTCAGTCAGGCAGGTCTTACCATCATTCTGAATCCAATTCCAAACCAAGTCATCATTCCTCAGTTTGTTCCTAATGTTCAAATAGCTCATGATCATGTTCATGAACCATCTTTTGAGATTGAATCCATTTCCAATGATACCTCACAGTTGTCTCCAAATCAGTATGCTGGTTATGTTAATGTAGATGAAGATGATGTGAGTAGTAGTTGTGCGAGAAAAGAAAATGTGAGTGTTGAGATTTCCCCAAACCAAGAAAGCCGGGCAACCACATCTGCTATTGGACCTGACACTGTTAAGTCTGATATTGAAATAGACACGGCTATCCCACCCGTGCACGTTCAAACCCCACCAAGCTACTTAGGAGATTCTCAAAGATCTTCTACTTTATTGCACAGGGCTATTACATATAGTCTACGACCTTCTCCTTCGGAGACTGGACGTATTGAAACTAGAGGACTGCCTCCCTCGTCCTCGCCCATTCCTTTAGAGCACATTGATTATCCGCGGATTTCCGCTTTTCTTGATAAACACAAAGACACTATCAATGCACTGGTATCACTAATCAAAAGTGTACCCGGAACATCCATAGGTAATACTCCTGAGGGTATTATTCGAGGATTGGATGGAAATCCTACTGGAGTCAACACAACAACAGCTCCTTTAAGTGGTCCAGCCTCTGTGGCAGGAACATCAACAGGTGTCTCTCGTGATACCCGGTTTGTTACACAGTCTGAGCTTCATGCTGCAATTCAACAAGCTGTGACTCCCTTGCAATCTAAACTTGATCAACTTGATTCCAAACTTGACCGTTGGTTCTCTACTATTAATGATAAGTTTGCTGAGATTTATGACCGGTTGAATGCTATAGATGTTACCTGTAAGGTGCAAGCTGGTACTCGAATAAGAAGGCGTGACGATCATGATCCTGATGATTGCCCCGAGGGGGAGAAACGTAGAAGATTGTATATGAGTTCAAGCTTTGTAGTACCATTCACTCCGCTGAGTCAAAATTTACCAGGTGAAGGTTCTAGTAGAGATCAAGGTGGTGATTCTCAAGCTGATGATGTTCTTAAACAACAACAGATGGTTATCTTTGAACAGAGGCCTGGTGTCTGAACAGTGAACAGACTGAGGAAGCAAACATAGATGAATCAGATACAGAAGTAAACAATAGATTTGGTGATGCTGGGTTTGAGATGGATGTTGGGGTTGAAATGGAATCTGATGAAAGTTCTGATGAGATTAACAAAGAAATTGATGAGTATATAACTTCAGTAACAAATCCTGAAGCTCTCTATACTCAAGTTGTAAGAAGATTTGAGGATGACTTGGAACCTTCTGAGATAGAAAAGAGAAGAAAAGGAAAAGAAAAGGTTGGAAGATTTAAAAGTCAAGCTAAAAGGAAAACTTTTGATGTTTCAAGAGTTCTAAGTGGGGTAAACCTTGAAGTTCATTATGCTTTTCCACCTCCAACAGGTCAGTTTCAAACATCCGCTGCAGATTTGCTAAGACAAGAACAACAAGAGGAAGCAGCCAGAGAGTTTGTCAGAAATACTGAATGGCCAGTGCCACCCAATGTGATTGTGCCCCCTGCTACTTTAGTGTATACTGGTACTCCGTCTCTCGATAGAAGCAACATGTTCACAAGACATACAAGGTTGAATCCAATTTGTATAGATTACTCTGTAAATGGTCCATATCTGGAAGATAGAATTCAAGAGATATATGTGGATGAAATTGAAGCAAGAACACCTCCAGAGTTGAGATATTTGAATGAAAGTCAAGTAATAAGATATCAGCATATGTTGGAAAGGTTCAGAACTCCCAAAGAACAGATCATCTCTTAATATCCAATAACCAAACTTCTCAATATTTACAGTGATGATGGATTTGGCCAAACAGTTGTTTGGTTTGAAGTGGAAAGGTCAAATGGTCAGAAGTTTACATTCAATGAAGCAGATCTCAGATACATTCAACTTCACGACATCAACTTCATCTATTTGTACCTGTCAGAAAACAAGGAAAGAAACCAAATGAGGTGTTTGGCCGTTCTACACTGATGAAGTGTATGAGAAAGTTAATGGAGTTCATTGAAGAGCATGACATGCAACTGGCAGCTGAGAATAATCACGAAAAAGTTAATGTTCAGAAACCTCAACAGAATCATCCTAACTTGGATCAAATGGATCTTTTAACGATAGTAGATGTTGACCACAAGTTCTTCAATGGTGAACCAGGTGTCGTATTCAGAAATTCAAAGAAAGAGAAAACATTCGTCCGTTTGTGCGATGTTTTGGCTTATTCAGATGGCACACTGAGGATTTTATACAACAGTCTTGAGATGAAAAATGCTAATGCTGGAACATCTATTACAGAGCAAGAGAGACAACATATTGGGCTTTACATTGAGGAATTCAAGAAAACACTGGAGAGCAGGAGGATCATCAGAAAATGGCAATGCTATTTGGATTACGCAATAGTGTACCTTAACTGTTTTATCTTTTCTAATCCAAATGCTTGTAATAGGAACACTCCTCACTTAGGGGGAGATTGTTAGATCACTAAAAAGTGAGGGTGTGTTTTGTAAATACTCTAAGGCTATATAAAGCCTTCTTGCGATTATAATGGGAAGCTTTGCAATCATTTTGACACAACTCTCAAGGTGTATGTGTGTGTTTTCACTCTCAAATTACTTTGCTTTATCCCTATGGGGACCAACACAAATTCGTATTTAATATTGTTATTATTATTATCTTCTTCAACCTTTAGTTCTTCACATCTTCATATCTTCTTCAACCTTCAATTGAGTTCTTCTTTAGATCTTCAGATCTATACATCACCACCACGAATACCACAATATACAGAGCTATGCTCATCTTCTATTTATAATCGCCTTGTGCAGATCTAGATGAAGGAGTCGGTGTTTGTTTAATTTTCTATTTGGTTTCGCCTTTTATATGAGGGTTTCTCTTTTCAGATGAGGGTTCATACGGTTCTTGGTTTTCTGATGAGGGTGATTTGGGGCTCATATGGTTCTTGCTTTTCAGATAAGCGTTTCGTCGTTCAACTTTCTATTCAAATGGGTTTCACGGGTAACCGGCACCACCACCACACACCACCAGCACCATTGACTTTCGGTTTCACCAGATCGATTCAGATAGAGGTTTGTGCTTGTTGGTCCCTTGTATGAGGTGTGTAGAAGGGGGGTTGAATACACTTTCTGCGGAAATTGAACAAATCAAATGATTTGATCTTGAGGATGATCTTTGAGGAACTTAAATGTTGTCGTTGGAGAATCTGGTTCTGAATCTGAGTGATTTTGAGAACTCTGAGGTGAACACACATCCTCATTCCCAACAGCAGCATTGTCAACAAACCGATGATCACTAAGATTCTCAGTCTGAGTGACCTCAGCTCCAAAAGGATTGATGAACTCATCATCTCTCTCAGCTTGAGAGGTCCTTGGAGCTTGTGATGATTTCTTGGATGAACACACATCCTCATCACTATCATCTCCTATGACATACATAGGATTTGATAAGTTGGTTTTCTTAGGCCTTTCAAGCTCACTCAGACTGACCAACTCAGCTTGACTCTTTTCAGCTCGATCAAAACAGTCTTCATCAAAGGAGACATGAATTGACTCTTCTATGGCCTTTCTCCTTGTATTATATATTCTATAAGACTTGGAGATTGAGGAATAACCAACGAATATTCCAGGATCAGCTTTGGGTTCCAACTTATGGAGCTGGTCTTTTTGATTCAACACATAGCATTTTGAACCAAAGATGTGGAAATAACCTATATTGGGCTTTCTAGATTTATACATTTCATATGAAGTCTATCCATGTATTTTGAAAATGATTGACCTATTCTGAGTATAGCAGGCTGTACTAACAGCTTCATCCCAGAAATAGAGTTTCAATCCTACCTCACATAGCATTGTTTTTGCAGCCTCACTTAAGGTTCTATTTCTCCTTTCAGCAACTCCATTTTGTTGTGGAGTTCTGACAGATGAGAAATTTTGTAATATTCCTTTTTGTTCACAAAAGCATTCAAGAGTTGAGTTTCTGAACTCAGTCTCATGATCACTTCTTAGTTGCTTTACGGACAAACCTTTTTGCAACTCTTCCCTTTTGATGAAACTAATTATCTCCAGGGCAGCCTCACTTTTGGCTTTAAGGAATATTACCCAGGTGAATCGTGAGAACTCATCTACTATCAACAGTGTGTACTTCTTGCCACTCAGGCTAGGAGTACTTATGGGTCCAAACAGATCCATATGCAACATATGCAGTGAGTCTGTTATTGAAATTTTTTGCTTTGATTTAAAGGACCCTTTATGGTGTTTCCCTTGTTCACAAGCTGAACACAATTTTTCTTTGACAAATGTGATTTTTGGTAATCCAGAGACTAACTCTTTATTGGATAGCATATTTATATTTTTGAAATTTAAATGAGACAAACGTTTATGCCATAACCAACTCAGCTCAGGAACAGAATGGGAATACAAGCAGGTTTCATTATAGGGATCATCAGATTTAAGATCAAGTAGATACACATCTCTTTCTCTATTAGCTATTAATACAGGCTTTCCCTTAGCATTATAAACTGTTCCTGCTTTCTTCCTAAAAGTAACAACATTATCTTCATCACACAATTGACTGATACTAATCAGGTTGTGTTTGAGACCTTTGACATATGCAACTCTCTGGAATGTAACTTTGCCAGCTTGCATTTTCCCATAGCCTTTTGTTCTTCCATGGGAGTTGTCACCAAATGTTACTTTAGGACCTTCATCTTCTTGGAAATCACTAAGAAGTCCTTTCCACCCAGTCATGTGCCTTGAGCATCCACTATCCAAGTACCATTTACTTGAACCCTGCACATGATATGAAAACTAAACACATTAGTTTTGTTTGGGAACCCATTTCTGGATGGGTTCTGATGAGGAGCACTTAGCATCTCCATCTGGTTGAACTAACTGTTCAGCTTGAGCAGGAGCTGAGTCCTGTGTAGGCTGATCAGTTTGTTCTTGTTCAGGCCTTGAGATATATGCGTCATAGTCCTTAGCCTCATGACCTCTACTTCTGCACTTGTAGCATCTCCTTCTTCCAATGATTACAGGAGGTAGAGAGTCTAATAATCCTTGTGAGAACTTACTCTCAGTCTTAGGATTATATGTGGTGGATAACTTTTCAACTTTCTTTGCAAGTTGATTTACTTGATGCTCACTGACTTTGGACTTACCTTTGTCAGATCTTTGTTTGTTATCCTTGGAAGCTTGACCAACAAACTTCTTTTCCATGAACTTGGACTTACCTTTGTCATGCTTACTGGACTCACCAGTTTCAACAGGTTTGGACTTACCACTGTTGATCTTCTTGGACTTACCAAGCTCCACAACTTTGTACTTACCATTGTTGTGATTTGACCTCTGACTTACAGTGGTCTTCCTATTCTTGTAACTTCTCTCCGAGCCAGATAGAGAGTGTTGTCTTTTGAAAGGATTTGGATTAAGCCTTTCAATGACTGAAGTTCTTTGAATAGGCTGAGTGCCTAATCTTTCCTGCATAGACTTACCATGCTGTTTAGATGTTGAACACTCATTTGCATGATCTTTAGCTCTCACAAACATATTGTATTTCAAGCTTGAATCATGTCTTTTCTCTGAAGCTGACTTCTGAGACTTAATCAGTTGTCTATCCTCTTCAGAGCCTGTACTTGCTATCTCATCATCAGCTACATACGCTGCTGTTTGATAGTCACCTCCAAGTACAGCCTTTACCTGTTTAGGTATTTGTTGGTTTATGCACTTTTCAGCAAGCTTTGATGACTTACACCAACTTACACCAAGACTCAGTGATCTTTTGGAGTTGATCAGCTTTGTCTTTAGCTTCCTGAAGTTCTTCACTAAGAAGTTTGTTAATGTGTCTTTGACATTCAAGATCACATTGTGCTTTCTTACCAACATCAATGAGAGATTGATTTTCCTTAATCTCATCTTTAAGTTTAGCTATTTCAGCTTTGAGGTCAGTCTGAGACTTAAGGCTGGTCTTGAAATCATTCAGCAGATCATCAAAAGCAAGACCCTTTTCTTCATCTGAGTAAGAATAGAAATTACTGACCTTATACATGGAAGCAGGATCCCAATCACTGAGCTTGCTGTTTTCCTCAGCTTCCTTCATGTCAGCTTCAAAGATTGATTCGGACATACCATAATCAACCTCATCAATTTCTATCTCTTCATCTTCTTGAGCCATCAGACATACATCATCATCTGAGGTAGATGATTCTGTATCCCATGTTTCAGCAATTAGTCCTTTTGCACTGGGTTTGTCTTCAGGCTTTCCTCTCTTGAGCTGAGTGTATTTCTTCTTGTATTTATCAGCTCTGTAAGCATTCTTATCAACAACTGATGTTGATTCCACCTTCTTTGATCTACACTCAGCAACAATGTGTCCCTTCTTCTGACAGTTGAAGCACACAACATTCTTGGGATCAAAAGAACTCTTCCCTTTGCCCCTGTCAGATCTTCCTCTTCCCCTTTGAGCTCTTCTCAAACGTCTGGCTAACATTGCCATTTGCTCAGTGATATTCTGAACATCATCAGCATCACTTGAGTCTGAGTCTGAGTAGTCAGCTTGAGATTCTGACTCAGTCTCAGATTCAACATCTAGTGCCTTGGGACTTTTCTTCTTTTTCTTTTGTGTAACTAATGCAACATCTGCTTTATCCAAGGACTCCTTAAGTTGTTGTTGAGAAGATCTCTTGTGTTCAGTGATCTGTTCATGATTTAGCAAGAACCCATATATAGACTGTAGGTTGTACACGTGCAGTATTCCTCCAGCCCTCAGTGCTGTGGTTACTTCATTGAACCTTTCTGGTAACACATCCAGAAACTTCAGCACCAGTTCAGCTTCATCTTTCTTTACACCCACACTTAGTAGGTCATTTATCAAGCAGTGAAACCTTGTAAACAAACCTGACAAGGTTTCATTCTTCTTTGAAAAGAAGTTTTCATAGGATCTATTCAAATGATTTTTCTTGTGCTGCTTGACCAGATCAGTGCCCTCATATGTGACACTTAGCGTATCCCAGATCTCTTTTGCAGTTTGACACCCAGTCACAGTGCGCAAGATTTCATTTGACAGGGCATTTGCTAGAACACTTTTAGCCTTATCATCAAGATTGAAGAGTTTCCAATCTTCATCAGTCCAAGATGCAACAGGCTTTCTTGTTTCCTTTTCAGATCTTCCAGGAGACGCATCACTGACAGTAGCAGGAATCTTGGGGATTATAGGTCCTTTAGTGACAACATCAGACATACGGTTGTCAATGGACTTGAGGAACAGCATGGCACTGAACTTCCACATAGGATAGTCAGACCCATCAAATATGGGACAACCTTTGGCAGACATCTGTGGAAAGTTTGAAGAATTGTTGCTTGTAGACATTGTAAACTTTCTCAGAATCTTGAACTTTCAACTTATGAAATCGTTCAGCCTGCTCTGATACCAGTTGTTGGTCCCTTGAATGAGAATAACAACAAGCAACAGGTGTGTAGAAGGGGGGTTGAATACACTTTCTGCGGAAATTGAACAAATCAAATAAAAGTGTCACACACAGTAAATCAAACCACAATTAATTAAATGCTTTTATAAAGAAGATGATTACAATGCTTTGAATAAGAAGATGATTACAATAACTATCAAGTAAGCAACTCTTGATATATAACCACCTAATATAAATCTCTCAATCTCTCAAACTTAGCTATCTATAATCAACTTATGATTATAGATACTGACGACTCTCTAAACAGGATTTACACAGATTCAATCAACTGATGATTACTTACCAACCTTCACAACAAATGTGAATATTCGAACACACGAATACTTTGGCAATATGTGAGTTTCTTGATCACGTTGAACTGACAAACAATAATCAAGATTCGTAACACATACGGTGAGGTGAGAGATGGCTCTGCAACACTTAGTTGTTTTTCTAAGTCGTAGAAGTCTTCGTCGTACCTCTAAACTTATCAGGAGATAAGTATTTATAATCTTGTTGCTACGGTTCCTAACAAATTGGACTAATCCTAATTTGCTAACTAAATATCAGATAACTCGAAATCTTGAATCTTGAATCTTCTTATCTTGAGTCTTCAATCTTCAATCTTGATTCTGGAGTCTTCTTATCCTTTCTGTAGATATAGAGAGTTAAAACAGAATTTAAAACACATTTAAATTCTTTTAAACTTACTTCTTTAGTCAGGCTGAGTTACTCAGCTTGAAACTCATCAAGTTGAGTTCTTCGAGAACACACTCGAAAAAAAACATGAACTAACATGTATAATTGTTAACTCATCCTTAGAAGTCTAAAGAATTTACTAAAACATATTTAGTAACTCTATTGAGCTGACTCAGTCTTCACGCTGAGTCGCTCAGCTTGAAACTCATCAAGCTGAAACTCAATATGTATATATTAGTTTACGCACATAGCTTATCAAACATATTGATAATCTTACTAAGATATAGTCTAAGCTGATCGAACATATGCTCAGCTTATACTCAGCTTATACTCAGTCTGAATCACTATAAGCGTTCAGTCTGACTAAGCTTCATAATTCTGTTTAAGTTATATGTAGAACACATCTTAGAAACTTAACTTTGTCTCATCAAATCAAAACAGATGAGATCATTTTCCCAACAGTGCTTCCAGGGCTGTTCATTGGTTTAAGGCTCAAAGAGGGGTAAGTTGTTCTATGCTTCGGTTTATGGTTTATTAATGCTTTGATTTGTTCTATCTTCAACAATTATGGTTTTGATTGTTCATAGATCTGTTCCCCATATCCGACTTCTTGTTAGATGTTTATTAAGTACGATTTCGGGGTTTGATTGTTCAAAGATCAATTACAATTTTGATTGTTTACTGGGGTTTTTGCTTGGATTTGTCTTCTGATTTTGGTGTTGATTTTAAAATGTAAGATGATGATTGTGAAGATGAAGATGATGATATGGTTTTGATTGTGAAGATGAAGATGATGAAAATTACCTGCAACCTTCTTAATAGGTTTTAGGATATATAAAATGGTAGTTTTAGAAACTTCAATACACTAAATGGTAGTTTTCAAAGATAAATATACACAATAGCAAAAAGCGACAAGTTCGGTATACTTTTAAATACTAAACCCTAAAAACATTAGCAACTAACAATTTTAATAAGGATATTCTTGTAATATAACTCGTCTGTTCGATCCCTTTTTCTCCAATTCAGGTGAACAAAATGGTAGTTTTCAAAGATAAATATACACAATAGCAAAAAGCGACAAGTTCGGTATACTTTTAAATACTAAACCCTAAAAACATTAGCAACTAACAATTTTAATAAGGATATTCTTGTAATATAACTCATCTGTTCGATCCCTTTTTCTCCAATTCAGGTGAACAAAACGGTAGTTTTCAAAGATAAATATACACAATAGCAAAAAGCGACAAGTTCGGTATACTTTTAAATACTAAACCCTAAAAACAATAGCAACTAACAATTTTAATAAGGATATTCTTGTAATATAACTCGTCTGTTCGATCCCTTTTTCTCCAATTCAGGTGAACAAAATAAAAACATTATTCTTTCTATTTTTTTCTTTTCCTTTCAACCTTGAGAACACGAAAAACTAAAACTATTACCATTTCGTGTTTCTATTCTAATGAGATCCTCGATTCTAGTAGTGTGATTGCATGTTCTCTATACATGCTTATCTGCTTCTAGTTTACATCTATTATTGCCATGCTTGTCGTCTTTTCGCTTCCATGGCGCAATGTGTGTTTGCAGATGTTCGCGAGTATTATGAAGTTAGAATATATTTCTTATTCCAAAGAAAACTTATAATACAAACAATTCCAATGCCATATATAAACCAAACATCATCTAAAATCAAGGACCCTCGAGTTTCTTTAGGGGGGAAGGGAGGATACAGAAGAAAACAAAAATAAGGTGTTCTTGAGTTTCATTCAATCAAAGATGATAATGAAAGGATATAGAAGGCTCTGAAATAGAAGTCTATGCCAAAATTATTTTAATTAAATCTTTTCCTCTGGGATTTGAAAGGAAAGGAGTTCATTCCCTGCTTCTCCTCCATTTAGACTCAAGAGTTCAACATAAATCTCCAAACAACAATCAGGTTTCGTTTGTTTTTCAGGAATCCTATTGAATTCTGTATTCCGTTTGTTTGATCATTTGATATAATTTCATTCTAATTCTTTTGACAAATTTACAAACGAAATAAAATATAGGATTTGAATGGAATTGAATCTAATTTCCTTTTTTAACAAACAAACACGATATATTTCTAAGAATTCAATTTCATTCAACATATATAGGAGGAAATGAAAATGGAAAACAAACAAATAGACCAAACAAAGAAAAAAGGTAATTCATAGAGGAACAATTTTAAAATATTTACTTAAAAATGAAACAATTTTGGTCATATCTATATTTAATGAGTAAAACAAATAAAATATATACCTATATTTTTTTTAAATAGCAAACATACACTAACTAAACATACATCTAGGACATTGAGAAAGACACTTAATCTTCATTGTCCATAACGGAACTTAAACCCACAAACTCTTAAGATGAAACATCACTCCACAACACCAGACCATAAGTTGCCTAACGTGCTTATAAAGTCATATTTAATGCATTAACGAATTATAGAGTTCGACAATAGGTCACAATGATAAGTCTTTATAACTCATTAGAACAATTGCCTATAATCGAACAATTCGGGTCAAATTCATGTTCAATTGGTAAAACAAATAATATATTTTGCTAAATAGCTAAATTGAAAACGAGTCAAAAGTCACCTAAAGTGCTTATAATATCCTAAATTATTTTGAAATCACTTTTAATTCATTAAAGAATTACAGGGTTGAGTAATAAGTGATAATGGTTAATTAATATAGTTAGCATATATGTTATAAATAGTTATATCACATATGTAATGCTAATATGGAATATAATCCATAGTATTCCATTATACAGTTTTTCTTTTGAACGACAAAGTTAGTTGTTAGTAAGTTAGTAACACCAAGTTAGAATTAAACTTCATTGCCAATGTTTGAACCCTGGACCTTCTAGAAGGCTTTGCCTCCCCCTCACTTTTAACCATTCCATTATACAGTTATACATATCAAATATAATAGGAGTGAGCATATCTTTATGCATTTGCTACTTTGAGTCTTCCTAACTAGCTCTCCTATTGAACCTAGAACATGAGATCTACAATGTTGCTAGGTTAGGTTTCGCTTCACCCATTATGTTGGTTTTAAGCCTATTACCCTCGATGTGAAGAGAACTTGCTCTCTACTAAGGTCTTTTGTCAAAGGATCAACTATGTTTCTTTAACTTTATGGATATAACTCCATTCTTTAGTAGATGGTGGGGCGTTGGAGGGAGGGAGGGAGGGAGGGAGGGAGGGAGGGAGAGAGAGAGAGAGAGAGAGAGAGAGAGAGAGAGAGAGAGTGGTGGCAGTGGGTGGTGGTGGTGCTCAGAGGGTGAAGGTGGGGGCGATGGTTATCGAGAGTGAGAGGGAGGGTGAGCTGTTGAGAGTATAGAAAAGATACAAAAAAAACCAAAGTACCACTGATTTAACCGGGTTGACAACCAACGTTAGAAATGACATTTTTCGTCACAAAATAAATCTTAAAAAACTGTATTCACCACTTTTGAAGTTAAAAGACTAAATCGTAGAAATAGTTAAGTTAAATAACGATTTAACCAATTAACTCTTATAATTATAATGATAGTGCATTCAAGATTATTTTTTAGATAATTGAAGGTGACATGATTTACCGGTTGTTTGTGGTAATGGTTATCAATTGGGCGTTAATATATTATGATTATTATATATACCGTTTGTTCTGAAATGCTTTTGAGTTATTAAAGATTTTTAATGCAAACTATTATCAATACACGAAGCATAGGATATAACTTGTTTTTTTTAATATATCTTGTGCTCATACACATTATTCATAGTGCATGACTTGTGAGTTAGGAATGCGTAATAGGTGATTGACCCTAGTGTTAGTTTATTTTAGGGATGTAAACGAGCCGAGCCGAGCTAGACCCTTATCGAACCGGGCTCGTTTAGGATTTTTTAAGCTCGAGCTCGGCTCGTTTAGAGCTTATGATGTTGAGCTCGAGCTCAGCTCGTTTAATATTTAAGAAGCTCGGGCTCGGCTCTTTTAGGCTCGTTTAAGCTAGGATCGTTTAGGCTCGGGTATTATTTTGATATTTTTATTAAAATTATATATATAATTATTAAAAATTAAACATATAAAATAAAAAAATATATTATATATGGAGCTCGTTTAGCCTTGTTTAAGCTCGCGAGCCCACTCTTTGGAGCTCGAGCTCGGCTCGTTTATTAAAAGAGCTTTAATCTAGGCTCGAGCTCGAGCCCGAGCTCGTTTAGGCTCGGCTCGTTTCGAGCTTTTAACGATACGAGCTCGAATAGCTCGCGAGTAGCTTGGCTCATTTACATCCCTAGTTTATTTAATTATCAATTTTATAAATTTGGTGGTAACAATGGTGGTTTTATCACGATGTTACACTTCAAGTTATTTGATAAAGGGCAATTTAGTCATTTTGATATTTACTAAGCTAGATGATTAACATTACGTATATTTTTCAGAGAAGTTAAAAGATAGAAGATTTTTAACGGCAGAGTTTTTAAATAAAAGGAAAGGAAGAAGTGAAAATAGAAGAACGGAAAAGAAAAAATGAAAAAACTCTCTCCCAGTCAACTCAAAAATAAAAAGAAAATTTTTACACACAAAAATAATAAAATTGCTAATTATATATTATATATAGGGGTGAGCATGGTACCATACCGGTACCGATTTTACCGAGTACCGAAATTGGTTTAATGGTGGTACCGAATACCGAACCGAATAATTATTTACGGTACCGGTACCGGTACCGGGTATGGTACCGGGTATTCGGTACTTATCCCTGTTAGATTATGTGCAGAGATAGATAACATGTATCATCGTGTTCAATACTATGTGACACTAAAGGATCACACTGCTGCACACCCAATTAGAACCTGTTGGATTTTACCTGTTTGTGTATCACAATAATTAATAGTTTAATTAATTATTGAGAAAGAGAAAAATAATAAAAGTTATTTATTATTTAAAAGGAGAAGTTAATATTTAGTTTAAATATTAACGGGACCAATTAATTAATAGTTATTAATTAGTTAGAAAGGTCGAGGGTATTTTATGTAATTGATTAATAGTTTAATTAAAGCTGGGCTTTAATTAAACGGGCTTGACCTAATAAGGATTATTATATAAACCTTATTTTAGCCTCATTAATTAATAAGTTAATCACATAAGAAAAGAAGATAACCCTAAGGCTCTCTCCCTCTCTCTCTCTTCTTGGCGGCCGGCTCCCCCTCTCTTGGGGTTTTCGATCGACCGCGTAAGGCAAGGACCGAACCACCGTGGGTGGTGGTTGGCGGCGACGCATTCACACACACATTAAGGGTCATCGTTTTTTATCCAAGGTTTAATCCTTATGCGGTCTAGCAGCCAGTTCAAGGTGGTGCAGTAGCAGTGGATAACCTGCAGCTGTCTAGAGGTTGAAAAGAAAGTTTTGTTTTTCATCAAGGTATAACTTTTTAATTCTCTTCTTCTTCTAAGTTTTCTGTACGAGTTAGATGAGATCATTGGAGGGGGTTTTATTCCGCTGTGCATGTTATAATATGTTTTTATACCCTACAAAACCCTTCAGTGGTATCAGAGCCACTTCTAATCTCGTAGGGGACTAGGTATGTTTCTTTTTAATCTGATGAAATATGATTCTGTTTATCTAGAAAGAGACTTTTTGATTATCCAAGTAAATAGAAATCAAGTTTTGTTTTTCTATTGGATTAATTAATTAGTTTTGGATAAAAGATTGTTAGATTTAATTATTAGTTAAATCTGTTTTTTTTAATTTATTATTGTTGTTATTCGCAAAAACCGAGACCACCAATTCGCCGACGGCGGCCTCAGTTTGGTGCGGCGGTTCGCGGTGGAGGTCTGTGGTGGTGACCGGTGGTACGCGGCGCGGTTAGCGGCACAGTTAGCGGCGCTAATCTGTGATGGGCTACGGCCCAGGAAGCCGGCTGCCCAGCTTGGGTTTAGCGGCTAGGATAACGACGCTAAAGTGTCAAAATGGGCCTCGGCCCAGTATTTATTCTTTTTCGATCCGGTTACAATTGTTGGCCCAGTTTAAATATTTGACCCAGTTTGCGGCTCAGATATTAGAGGTCAATATTAAATTAAAAGTACAGTTGTTATTTTTAATTTAAAGTTTAAATATTATTTTGAGTTTTTGATTAAATATTAAAGTATAAAACTTGAAATATATATTTATTGCAAATAACAGATAAACAATATAGGGGTTTTAACAGGTTGTTAAGATCAGTATTTTTCATCAAGATGAATAATTAGAAATCAGTTATTGTTTTACTTTCATGTATTTGCTTAGTACATGTTTGGGATGTCATAGCCGAGCCCTAGACCTTGTGGATTGTTTATTTTCTGCACTTGTGGTTGTTTTTGGTTATATTATTCTATGGTGTGGGGAGGCCTGCGTGCCACTTACAACCCCTATTCTATTTTGTAAAAGTTTTAGATTAGCGGGCCTGCGTGCCTTTGTATATCTTGTACTTTTATATTTCTAGTTTTTAGAATAGAATAGAATTATTAGAATATATATCAAGTCCAAGGAGCAAGGAGCAAGGAGCAAAGAGAAGGATTGGATGCTGGAGCCAGTGGGAGCTTCAGAATGCCATGCCATGTGTGTTGTGTTTTTCCACTTAGGTTTTGACCGTCGGGTTTTTCGTGTGGCTCACGAAACCGACATTAGTTAAGGGCAAGGCTAAGGCATAGTTGTTTGTGGTTGTTTTATTTCTTTACATATTATATATGCGTGGTTGTGATTCTCACGATGAAATAAAACAAGGGTTTTAATAATAGTTAATTATTGAAACATATGTTTTTTTAAAAAGAAATCTGGCATTAAAGTTTTTCTCGTCAAAAACTTGGAAATCCTTTTTAGAAAAATCTTAGATCAGTGTGCTACCCACCTAATGGTACACCTTTCCTGTTAAACGGTACTCGGGTGTCGGAAGTGACCAAACCTTGGGCATTCTGGTTCAAACCATTGCTGGGGAGGGTGTGAAAGACTCTGCGATAATCGGGAGTCCCGGCCAGAGTTCACACTGTCTTAGGTGGTGCGATCTATTTTGGTGATAATCGGGAGTCCCGGCCCAAAATGCACTAGAGGGACTAAACAAGCACGGAACCTGTAACCGATGTCCCGAGGATCTAGGAGTCGTGTCCAGTTAGGATACGATTGGTATAGTTCTTACCTACCAGAAATAGCATTGTCCCGGTGGGAAGTGCCCAAACCTTGCATCGGGAAATGTGAAATATGAATCCTAGTCTAATAATTTATTGTTTAAAAGGTAATAATTATTAGAAGATGTTAATCAATACTGAATCGGTTTTATCTTTTCCTTTTCTGTAGATGTCTTATATATCTGTTATTCCGTTTTATTCACCAAGAGAGTCTCTAAGTCTCATCACTGGTAAGTGGAGGTTTTCAGGTCCAAACTTTGCTGTTTGGAAGTTGCATCTGAAAAATGTTTTGGATGCACAGGGAAAGCTTCACATTATTGAGACATTGCCTCCAGAGCGACCAGGAGTAGATGCCCAGGATAGTGAGTATGACACTTATTATCAGTATCTGGATGACGAGTCTGACGTTATGTCGATTCTCATTCTCACAGCATCATCCGAGTTTACGGATGATCTCCGTGAGAAGTCGTCTTGTGAGGTCGTTCAAGGACTGGAGCAGAAGTTCAAGTATAGTGAACGGATATGTCGCATGCTATTGATGAGGGAAATTATTTCAGCAAAGATGAAAGAAAGTCAGCCTATTAGTGATCATCTCATCAATATGAGAAGGCTCTTAGATTGCTATGAGACTTTTGGATCAAAATCAAAACCACATGAGCTAGTTATGCTCTTGTTCGGTTCCTTGTCGGACTATTATCAGAAAAGAGTAATGTATGTCCTCGGTGATTTTGAGATGACTGTCGCAGGGTTGCACGAAATCCTTATGTGCATTAGCGATGAGTTGAATCCAAAGCAGCTAGAGTCAACAGTTGTGGACCCTATGCAGGAGGATGACTGGCTGGAAGAACTTGGAGAGATTTGTTGCCCAGACTGTGGTAGCAAGGATTCATGCGAGCACTCACTCGACATAGATCGGCTGGACATTGGTTCGCCCAATGATACAAGTATCTTTATGATAGATTGTCTTATTACTTCTTATGAATCATGGGTATTGGATACCGGATGTGGTCATCACATATGCAATCATTTGCAGGGATTCAAGAGAAGTAAGAAGCTGAGACAAGGAGATATGGACCTGCGGGTAGGTGAAGGCTCCATGGTTGGTGCCGAAGCTGTAGGAACATATTGTCTTAGTTTGCCCTCAGGCATGGTCTTAGAACCAGAACCTTGTTATTATGTTCCTAGACTTATTAAAAATGTTATCTCGTTCAATTTGCTAATAGACTGTGGATTTGCTTATGTTTTTAATGAAAAGGTTATTTCATGTTTTAAAAATGATATTTTCTTTTTCAAAGTTACTCCAGAAAACGGTCTATATACGCTAAATTTAGATAACAATAACATCTATCATATAAGTAAGAGATTCAAGAGTAACTTGAATCAAACTTACCTCTAGCATTGTCGTTTAGGACATATAAACGAGAAACGCATAGAGAAACTCCGAGATGACGGAATTCTAGAACCATTTGACTTGGAGTCATATGATATTTGCGAATCTTGTTTGTCTGGTAAAATGACAAAGCAGCATTTCAACAGTGAGAATGAAAGGGCCAGCGAATTATTAGCGATTATACACACAGATGTGTGCGGACCCTTTACTCCGGAGGCTAGAGGAGGATACCGGTGTTTCATAACCTTTACTGACGACTTCAGTAGGTTCGGTTATGTCTACCTCATGAGACTTAAATCTGAAAGTTTTGACAAGTTCAAATAGTTTCAGAATGAGGTACAAAATCAGCTAGACAAGAAGATAAAGTCGCTTCGATCGGATCGAGGTGGCGAGTATCTGAGTCAGGAATTCGACGATCATTTGAAGGAATGTGGGATTGTTTCACAACTCACACCTCCGTATACACCTCAGATGAATGGTGTATCAGAAAGGAGGAATCGTACACTGCTTGACATGGTACGATCAATGATGAGTCGAAGTTCATTACCATTGTCGTTTTGGGGACACGCACTCGAGACAGCAGCGTTCATGCTGAACCGGGTTCCAACTAAATCTGTTGAAAAGACACCGTTCGAGGTATGGACGGGGAAAAAGCCCAAAATGTCTTTTCTAAAGGTTTGGGGATGTGAGGTGTATGTTAAGCGAACATTCACGGATAAACTCAATCCCAAATCAGATAAGTGTATCTTCGTGGGTTATCCCAAGGAAACCATGGGTTACTATTTCTACAACCCAGACGAGAACAAAGTTTTTGTTGCTCGTAAAGGGGTATTCTTGTAGGAGAAGTTTCTTAACTTAGAAACTCCAAGAAAAGAAATAGAGCTTCAAGAAATTGAAGAGGAGGAGATTACACCGCCATCGATAATTGAACCTGTGGTTCAACAGAGAATTGTTGAATCCCAACCCGAGTCTGTGGTTGAGGAAGAGGTGCAAACACAAGACCTTCGCAGGTCTAGTAGGCCTCGTAATGAGCCAGATAGGTATCTGGGATTCCTAGTTGCTCAAGACGAAGGGGATCTTTTAGAACCCACTACCTACCAAGACGCTGCCTCAGGTTTAGAATCTGAGAAATGGCTAGAAGCCATGAAGGCAGAGATGCAGTCCATGTATGACAACCAAGTTTGGGAGTTAGTAGACTTGCCTCAACACAGTAAAACTGTTGGGTGCAAATTGATCTTCAAGAAGAAGACAGACATGGATGGAAAGGTGCATACTTTTAAAGCAAGGCTAGTGGCAAAAGGTTTCACGCAAACTCATGGTGTTGACTATGATTAAAATTTTTCCCCAGTGGCAATGCTTAAGACTATTAGGATCCTTATGGCCATATCAGCATATTTTGATTATGAGATATGGCAAATGGATGTCAAAACCGCTTTCCTTAACGGGAAATTGACAGAGGATGTATATATAATACAGCCGGATGGTTTTGCGGATCCAAAGAATCCTAATAAAGTATGCAAGTTGCTTAAATCCATCTATGGACTAAAGCAAGCATCTAGAAGCTGGAACTTACACTTTGATGAGCGTATCAAAGAGTTTGGTTGTACCAAAAGTGAGTTCGAGTCGTGTGTTTACACTAAATTCAGTAGGAGCGCGGTAACTTTCCTAGTCTTGTATGTAGATGACATACTGTTAATAGGAAACAATATACCAGTATTACAAGGAGTAAAATCCTGGTTAGGTAAATGTTTCCAGATGAATGACTTGGGAGAAGCTGCTTATATACTGGGTATAAGGATCTATAGGAATAGATCTAAGCGGCTTATCGGACTTAGTCAAAGTACGTATATTGACAAAATCGTGAAAAGATTCAAGATGGATGAATCCAAGAAAGGATTTATTCCTATGCAATCTAGCGCGATTTTGAGCAAGGCTCGGTGTCCTGTGTCTAGTCAAGATCAGGACAAGATGAAATTGATACCATATCCCTCGGCAGTTGGTTCAATCATGTATGCCATGCTGTTTACTAGACCTGATGTTGCCTATTCTATCAGTGTCACGAGTAGATATCAGCAAAATCTTGGTGAAGCTCATTGGGTGGCCGTCAAGAATAATCTCAAGTATCTGAGAAGGACGAAAGATATATTCCTAGTTTATGGAGGTTCGATGGATGAGCTCAGTGTAACTGGTTACACTGATGCTAGTTTCCAGACAGACATGGACGACTTCAGGTCGCAGTCAGGATTTGTCTTTACCCTAAACGGAGGAGACATATCTTGGAAGAGTCAGAAGCAAGATACAATAGCAGATTCTACTACAGAGGCATAGTATATTGCGGCAAGTGATGCAGCAAAGGAAGCTGTCTGGCTGAAGAATTTTATCTCCGATCTTAGAGTTGTTGCCAGTATCTCTAGACCGATTGATATATTCTGTGACAACTCAGGGGCTGTGGTGCAAGCTAAAGAGCCAAGAGATCATCAGCGGACTAGGCACGTACTCAGGAAATATCACCTCATCCGAGAGATCATTGGAAGAGATGATATTAGACTGCAAAAGATACCGACGGACGACAACATTGCTGACTCGTTGACGAAGCCGCTAGCTAGGGCTAAGCATGAGAGGCATGCAAGTTCTATAGGAATGCAATACTTAGAACATAGCAGCTAGTTCGTGTTTTTGATTATTACTATAGATGTAACTTGAGACTCTTTTATTATGTAATTACATTTCATGGGATTGAAATAGGAGGTTTTTACATAATTGTTTCTAGTTGTCTATTTTTAGCATGTTTAACCTATTGGTGTGCGGCCCAGACTGCTGGTTTTTCCTTATAAAATCTTGTGACACAACCTCGTTTTAAATTTATAAAAACGATGTTACTAAGCAGATACTACACACGACTCAGGCAAGTATAACCTGGTCAATAGCAGTATAGACTCGGAAATCATAGAGACTAGTCATGGCAATGACACAATACAAAACATAATATGAAGACTTGAATAGATTAAGCGCATAACATGCTGTTCTAATACTCACAAGACTACATTATCATGCAGAAATCATCACTCGAGTTATCAAGACTCAGACTTAGCTATTAAACATAATCAGGCAAGCAACGACATATAAGGATTTAACTACAGATCCACCAGATCACGTCCAAATCAGACTACAAAGACATACATTTTTTCAAATGACATATCCAGTAGTCCTCAGAACCCAAAAAGGTGTTAAAGTGGTTAAATAAGTTAAAACAAGCAAAAACAGCAAACTGTTGTGAAAATAACCTCCTACGGCCGTACAGATTTCTCACTGCGGCCGTAGCAAATTGTACAGTCCCTACGGCCGTATGGATTTCTCTCTGCGACCGTAGGAACCAATACGGCAGAACAGTCAAATCTAACATAAAGGCATTCAACAACAAATTACAATCTAGACTTTAATCTCAGATTATAAACACATGTAAACTGGTACAATGGAGTCACAAACTCCTCTAAACTCAAACCACACAATTAAGGGGTTTTAATGATTAGCCACATGATTACTAAAGATATGAACTTGTTAAACCTACCATTTCTAGTATAGCCAACACTTCTTGAAACATGAATCATGTGATATGCACATTGAACACTAAGACAAGCATAACAAAGGCATACATGTGAGTTCATTTCACCATCTAAACATACCAACAAACATCTTTGTGAACCCTTTAATTATTTGTAGCACGTTAGACCAATGAATACACCAAATGACAAGATTTTCATCTACAATCACAAGGCATGCATAAAACCAACATATGAATAAAAGGACTAATAATGGATGAACCTACAAGGATTCAAAACATATTCCAATAATGATATCTAAAGACAACCATGCAAGATGTATCATTTCTAATAACAAACTCAACATGGAATTAGTAAAATCAACCATCATTCTTGAATATCCACATGCTTGAACATGAAGGAGTTATCCTATACATATTATCACACATGAACATGGTAAGATTAAACATACTAAGTTGATAAAACACACTTGTATTCAAGATCAAAACATGCATATTTGAATCAAGTCATCATAAAAGTCAAATATATTGCCATAACTAGCCAAGAATCATCTTGGCCCAAGTGAAATAAGTTTAGCTATCCATATACATCAATAAAAGCACTACAACATCTGGAACACATGGGTACATGATGGAATTTAGAAATGGAAAGAGTATACCCAAGCTAATCAATGATAAAACTAGTGAATCCAAGCTCCAAGATGTTGTTCCAAGCCTTCTAATCCAATCCCTACTCCTTTGAATCACCAAGAGAAGTCCCCTGGAGTGTTAGAGTGTTTAGAGAGGGTATATGGATGTGTTTTTCTGGAGTGGAGGTGAAATTGGTAACCCCTTGCAAAATGGCAGAATTCTGAATTTAATCTGCTGTAAGTGAACTTCCTACGGCCGTAGGAATAAGCCTCTACGGCCGTAGGAAATCATGACCCGGATTTTCTCCACACACAATGTTAAACCAATCGACCGGGACACACAAAGATCTGGCAGACAATGATGGTTTCTAGAAGACAGACTCTTACGGCCGTAGGGATTATCTTCGACGGCCGTAGGGATCACTTTTTCACTATTCTTCAATTTTCTTCAATTCTTTCCTTGTTTTGCCCATTTATCTTGCTTAAAGCTCTTTGTAACCTGCATGGTGAATGTTAAGCATAATAAATCAATTATAACAAGAATCACCTTGAATTTTGGCTAAGTACGGGGTATTCTAGCATGTAAAACATGCATAAAAACGCAAATATCAAACTCCCCACACTTAAGCTTTGCTTGTCCTCAAGCAAACTCTAATGCAATAGCTAAAACCAAAGAATTTCTAAAGGCAGTAAATTGGTGCAAACATGTATCATTCCGACATAGAAGAGATCTAAAAGCATAACAGACAGCCAAACACATCAACAAAAACAGACTTCCATGAAAAGCAGATTTTAACACGCATAGAAGAATTATGACAAGTATCTGACTTCATACCTTACCGGATATCACTCTAGCACTCAATGTGTATTTGGGTTAAGTGCATAAGTGCACGTGTGCTAGATTGAAGCCAAGATTAGCATAAACTTGATAACAGATCACATCTCCACCAATTAACATAAACATATGCAATTATCAAGAAAACTTTGTTAGGGTTGTAACGTGGCTAGGGCTAAGGGTAGGAATGGGAATATATAAAAGTGTCTAAAATAGAATCCAGAAATCAAGTTCAAAACCGTCAAAGCTGCTATTATTGAAGGAGTACAGGAATATCACAATATATTTGGCGAAAATACAGTTCATCAAGTAGAAATGGAATCAGAATTCTCTGAATGATGGCAAACAACCAGGTAATACTGACAAATAACTACTACTCAATGTATGACAGGCTCAAAAATAGCCAAGGAAAGCATGCCAAGTAACTGAATCTCTCATTTTTCTCATTTTCTAATTTTTTAGGATTTTTATCTCTTTTCTGATTTTTTTCTTCATAAAACTCAGCTGTATGCAACATGAAAAGAACAAACCAAGGGACATATGTATTTTTTCATGTCCCACTAATCGGTGCATGAACAACTGACGAACAAAATACAACGGAACTAAGCAGCATGAAACTGGTCAAACTGACTCTGGAAACTTAAAAATAAAATAGACTAAAACAGGATAAACATGGGTAATGAAATGAAAGGCTTAGGCTTAAATTGGATAACTAGGGGTAAAATATAGAAATTGGCTAAAAATAAAAGTATATAGGCTGAATTGGGGTTTCCTAGTGCTTCTATCACTTAACTGCAACAGTTTAGTTCATGATCTCGACATGCAACTAGTAAGCAAGTTCTACAATCAAAGCAACAATCAGCAAATAAGTGAGCAATTCCATGAGCTAATCATGTAAGAAATGAAGTGTAGTGGCTCAAATGCTCAGGAATGCATATCAGGTGTGGCTTGTGCAATTGAAGTCAAACACTTGTTAAAACTCAAGTCTTTGTGCAAATTCTACTTCATAAAATCTGAAATGTCACTTGTTTAAAGTCTATCATGCGAGAAGATCTAAACATGTCCAAAATGATATAATTTTGCGAAAAATTTACGCCTAAATCAATTTTAAGGTTTAAAACATAGTAAACATACAAGAGTTTTCAACAGGTCACAGAAAAGCAGGCATGTTATATTAATCCCCTCCCCACACTTAAAAGTGTACATTGTCCCCAATGTACTAATAGTAAGCGATAAAGTGCGAGAAAAGAGCTTTAAAAACTCCTTGAACAGCAATTGTGTGTCTGCAGTTGATAAAATTCGAAGGCGTTGGCTTCCTCCCCACACTTAAGCTGAGCTGCCAAGATATCACGAATATTCTTTGCAAAACAACAACTCAACCAAAAGTGAAAAATAGAGCGAGACAAAAATAAATCACAAGCTATGGCAAGCAAAAGGAACTGAACTACAAAAAATACATAGCCGAATAATGTACAAGTGTTTTGATGTCATACAGATAGACAAAATAAGTACAAGAACATCAAACACATCAAAATGTGGCATGTACTACAACAACCAAAATTATACAGCCAAAGAAACTACTACAAACAAACTATCCCCACAAATATAACTACGGCGGAGGCGGCTGCGAAGGTCCGGCTTCATCAGTGAAGTCCCGGAGCCTCTGCGGATAAGCTGACGGCTGTGGTAACTGCTGTGAAGATGTCATAGTGTCGGCCGCAATGAGCTGCATCATGCTGATCATATACTGTCGGTGAGCCTCGGCATGTGCATACTCAGCTCTCTGGATCTCCCTGGACTCCCTCTGCATCTGGCGGATCTCAGAGACTGACCTCTCCAACTTCCCAAGCCTAGCCCTATAATCTCTCGTGTAAACCTGGGCTGGCTGATGTGGGGGAGGTGGCGTCGTCCCAAATAGCTCCTCAATGGTGAACTCAGGGGGTCCCTGCTCTGGGGCACCCCCACCGCCTACTCCCTCCTCTGCTCCTGCTCCTGCCTCTCCACCACCTACTGCCTCCTCCTCGGCCACCCTCGGTGGCTCCCAAACTGTACCATCTGGGTTAATCAGAGTCATCCGGTTGTTGATCCTAGCAGCGACCCTCATGCGCTGCAGGACTGCAAGATCAATCGGAATGGCACGGGCAGAACAGGCGAGATCATCAGTAATCTCTCCGGTCAGGAGGCCCATAGCCTCGGCCAAGATATTCACGTACCCCCCACCATATATAGCCTGTGAAACACGGGTGGTACGGATCTGAAATAGAAAACGGGCTAGGCACAGAGCACGCTGGCAGGGCCTCTGATGGATCATGGTGTAAAGATAGAACAAGTCAGTGAAAGTAACAGACCCGGAGGAAGCGCTGCGTGAAGTGATGCTGTGTACGATGGCTCGGTGTAAAATCCGATGCAGCGGGTCCCGGAGCTTCGTGCTCTTCGGCACACTAGCGGTGTTGTAGGCCCCTGTGTCCACCTCCTGCCAGAAGGAAATACCAGAAACACCCTCCGGCCAATCAGTAATACCATCAGTGAAGGCCGGAGTATCTAACTCCTCATGCGTGTACAGGCCCATGTAGACGGCAAACTGCCTCAGAGACAGCTGCCTCTCAGCCCCCAGTAGCCGGAAAGTAAGGGTATCCTCCCGCTCAAAATCAGTAAGCGGGGTAACCAGATGGATAGTGGAGAAGAACTCTAGTGCAAGCTCATGGTAGACTGCCCCCTGAAGACTGAATAACCGCCGCCAATGTGGGCCACAGGCGGCGTCTGCTCTGCCCCTAATGCGCAGTGTAGATAAATCATCCCACACAAGATACCTGATGGGCTCGTATCCGTGACTGTCAGCTCGTGCCATCAGGGTATCCCTGTCTGTACGATCCTCCTCGCGGTCGAAGCGGAGAAAAGGAGGAAGCGCGGCATCAGCTGGCCGCTCGACCGGGACCCTGTCTGGGTCGACTAGCCTCGGAAAATGACGAGAGTTAATGCGTGGCTCAGGCGAAGCCTGTCTGCGAGGACGTCGAGGAGGCATAGCTGAAATGAACAAAAATCTAAGTGAGACATGCGCACGATAGTGACATCCTATCGATCGAAACAGGTTTGCTTTGGCATGCTATGGGTCCCCGATTGTTGAAAATGTTCAAAAGAAGAACAAATTTGAAAAACAGTTGAAAATGGGGTACTACGGCCGTAGGACATAGTTACTACGGTCGTAGGAGCATGCACATGGCAAAACCCTAAAAATAGGTCATACGGCCGTAGGACATAGTCCATACGTCCGTAGCAAGCAGTTTAAACATAAACCCTACTAAGACTTCCTACGGCCGTAGGAGGTAATCCCTACGGCCGTAGCGAATTTACGAACAGCAGAAAACGGGCGGCTAGGGTTTTGCTCTATCGATCAAAATGTAGGATACTAAAATGAAATTAAAGCATGGCATTATGAACGCATGATGAAGGGGAGTATTTTGATACCTTGTATGCTGAAAATGAGCGGAGAATGAGCGAGATTTGGACAAAGAAGCTTCGAAGGGCGTCGGGTGCGTTTTTGAGGGAGAGAGCGTAGGAGAGAGAGAGATAGCGTATGTGTGTCATCTGATGCTAGGGCTTATATAGAAAAGTTCCTACGGCCGTAGGAATAGTTCACTACGGCCGCAGAGGGCTCAGAAATGACCTACGGTCGTAGTAGGTATGTACTACGGCCGTAGGGGCTATATTTTGCAAGATGGCCCATTTTCCATCAGATTTTCAATTCAAACAACATTTTGGCATACACTAATCTCTATATGCCTCTGGAGAAAATACGGGAAACGTGCAAGTAGTGCGGATTTGAAAGCACACATCTAGATTAGCGGAGATGCGAACGGAAAGGGAAAAGGAAACCCCGAAAGTAGGCATCCGACAAATAGACAATATGTACAAGTAACACACTATTAGTAGGGTGTGTAAGCGAACACTTTAACGCGTTGAAATGCAGAGTGTTTTCCTGTCTCTCCAGACTGAATGAGAATTGAAGTGAGAAAACACGAGGAGATATACGGCACGAACATAGGCATGACCTAGGGATTCTAACGGGGCTTAGGCTCGAGTTTGCTTAGTCGGAGACTCACAAACTCATCAATCATGGCACCAGCGTTACTTTTAGGACGCAAGACCCCCTCGGCTTTCAGCTTAATGGGATCTTCTCGAAGAGCACTGGCACACTCTGACTGAGATATCGTCGGCAAATTCCTACAAGCGCCCTCATGTAGCAGAGCACCGCATTTCCAACATTTCCCTACATATTTGGCACGCCTCTTTGCCGCATAGATAGAAGTGCCTCGATGAAATTTGGCATAGTTTTGACTCCTCCTCACATGTTTCTCAAGTCTCATGACTATATCACGCTGAATGACAGAAGGTAGTTGAGTACAGAAGGAAAGACAAGAAAGGAGAGCACGAGATTCAGAAGAAAGCATATCCAGTTCTTTAAGGTCTGCCGGTAAAAGACCAAACTCACCCCGCTAAGGTGCGGCTGGGTGAGGCCTTGGAACTACTTTCGGATTAGGATCCGTGTTGCTCGGGAGACCACCCTGCGGTCTCTCAGACAAGAGTTTGGAAATATGGCCTACTTGATTTTCAAGATTTAGGAGCGAGGCCTGGTTGTTTCTTAAAGTGGCTTCCACCTGATTGAGTCTAACATCGGTTTGGTCGAATCGTAGCTCGGATCGTGTTAGATATTGCTTCACAAGATCCTCCAGATAGGAAGGTCCTGAAGATGATGATGAAGATTGATTTGGAAGCGGGGGTTGAGTGTTATTCTGACGTGGTTGCTCATATGGTTGCGGTTGTCGATCAAACTGCTGAGGCTGACGATCGAACTGCTGAGGCTGACGTAGTCTTTGTGGGTATGGAATCCCTGGAGGGGGTTTAGTGGTTTGGTTATGATAACTGAAGTTCGCGTGATCCCTCCATGCATGATTATAGTTGGTGGCATTGGGATTATACTGAGACCTCGGCTGATTAGTAATGAAATCAACTTCCTCGTGAGCAGGAGTTTCCTCCTGGCATTGGTCACTAGGATATGCCCCTGAGTAGAAATTACAAGTAACCTGTTTAGGAGGAACACACATCTGATCCATTTTCTTTGTCAACTTCTCTACCAGAGCAGAAAGATCAGATAAAGCATCCACATTGAAAACTCCACCGTTCTTTGGTGGTTTCAGTCTCGTGGAGGGGTTCCATTGGTAGCTGTTGGTTGCCATATCTTTGATAAGATCATAGCACGCCTGTGGGTCTTTGCTACCCAATGCACCTCCTGCGGCAGCATCTATCATCTGCCGAGTGACAACGGATAAGCCATTATAAAATATGAAAATTTGATTCCATAGCTCATATCCGTGTGAAGGACATCTCCTCATGAGATCCTTGTATCTCTCCCAGGCATCATAAAGACCTTCCCCGTCAGTCTGCTGAAACGATGAGATATCATTACAAAGCTTGGCCGTTTTGGCCGGCGGGTAGTATTTAGCTAGAAATTTGGCAACAAGATCATTCCATGTAGCAATGGAATTTACCCGGAGAGAATTAAGCCAAAGCTTGGCTTTGTCTTTGAGAGAAAACGGGAATAAACGCAAGCGAATGGCGTTATCAGTAACACCATTTATTTTAAACGTATCGCAGATTTCGAGAAAACTGCGGATGTGAGCGTTTGCATCCTCGTCGAGTAATCCATGAAATTGAACGGAGTTTTGAACCATCTGAATTACGTTTGGTTTGATTTCGAAATTATTAGCTGTCACCCTAGGTTGAATGATGGTGTTCTGGATATTGTTAATATCCGGACGAACATAGTCGTTAAGTGTCCTAGGTGGTGGTGGTTCTTCCGCCATGTTTAGTAAACGTTCTCTTTGGCGTTGGCGTTGAAGGCGTCGGCGTCGTCGAAACTCACGCTCCGGTTCTTGAAAAAGCTTAATTTGTTCAGAATAGAACAGACTGACAGAGGGTGCAAGAAAGAGGTAGAAAAAGCAAGTGACTACCTAATCAGGCACACCTAACTTAAGTAACAAGTAACAAGATCAAATCAACAGTTAAACTATTTCTTAGTATTGTCTGTCCCCGGCAGCGGCGCCAAAAACTTGTTGTGGCCCGGACTGCTTGTTTATATTGTAATAAAATCTTGGGACACAACCTCGTTTTAAATTTATAAAAACGATGTTACTAAGCAGATACTACACACGACTCAGGAAAGTATAACCTGGTCAATAGTAGTATAGACTCGGTAAGACCGGATATCGTTCCACCAGGACATGAATCTTCCAATACTTAAGTCTCATTGTTGTTTGATCAGCAAAATAAAAATTAAAGCAAGTAACAGAATGAACTAAATTAAACAGGAAATACATCAACTAAAACAGATTAACACTGAAGGCAAACAGGTAGGATAACAGATTCACTCAGGCTTTCGAATCATCGAGACTAGTCATGGAAATGACACAATACAAAACATAATATGAAGACTTGAATAGATTAAGCGCATAACATGCTGTTCTAATACTCACAAGACTACATTATCATGCAGAAATCATCACTCGAGTTATCAAGACTCAGACTTAGCAATTAAACATAATCAAGCAAACAACGGCATATAAGGATTTAACTACAGATCCACCAGATCACGTCCAAATCAGACTACAAAGACATACATCTTTTCAAATGACATATCCAGTAGTCCTCAGAACCCAAAAAGGTGTTAAAGTGGTTAAATAAGTTAAAACAAGCAAAAACAGCAAACTGTTGTGAAAATAACCTCCTACGGCCGTACGGATTTCTCACTGCGGCCGTAGCAAATTGTACAGTCTCTACGGCCGTATGGATTTCTCTCTGCGGCCGTAGGAACCAATACGACAGAACAGTCAAATCTAACATAAAGGCATTCAACAACAAATTACAATCTAGACTTTAATCTCAGATCATAAACACATGTAAACTGGTACAATGGAGTCACAAACTCCTCTAAACTCAAACCACACAATTAAGGGGTTTTAATGATTAGCCACATGATTACTAAAGATATGAACTTGTTAAACCTACCATTTCTAGTATAGCCAACACTTCTTGAAACATGAATCATGTGATATGCACATTGAACACTAAGACAAGCATAACAAAGGCATACATGTGAGTTCATTTCACCATCTAAACATACCAACAAACATCTTTGTGAACCCTTTAATTATTTGTAGCACGTTAGACCAATGAATACACCAAATGACAAGATTTTCATCTACAATCACAAGGCATGCATAAAACCAACATATGAATAAAATGACCAATAATGGATGAACCTACAAGGATTCAAAACATATTCCAATAATGATATCTAAAGACAACCATGCAAGATGTATCATTTCTAATAACAAACTCAACATGGAATTAGTAAAATCAACCATCATTCTTGAATATCCACATGCTTGAACATGAAGGAGTTATCCTATACATATTATCACACATGAACATGGTAAGATTAAACATACTAAGTTGATAAAACACACTTGTATTCAAGATCAAAACATGCATATTTGAATCAAGTCATCATAAAAGTCAAATATATTGCCATAACTAGCCAAGAATCATCTTGGCCCAAGTGAAATAAGTTTAGCTATCCATATACATCAATAAAAGCACTACAACATCTGGAACACATGGGTACATGATGGAATTTAGAAATGGAAAGAGTACATCCAAGCTAATCAATGATAAAACTAGTGAATCCAAGCTCCAAGATGTTGTTCCAAGCCTTCTAATCCAATCCCTACTCCTTTGAATCACCAAGAGAAGTCCCCTGGAGTGTTAGAGTGTTTAGAGAGGGTATATGGATGTGTTTTTCCGGAGTGGAGGTGAAATTGGTAACCCCTTGCAAAATGGCAGAATTCTGAATTTAATCTGCTGTAAGTGAACTTCCTACGGCCGTAGGAATAAGCCTCTACGGCCGTAGGAAATCATGACCCGGATTTTCTCCACACGCAATGTTAAACCAATCGACCGGGACACGCAAAGATCTGGCAGGCAATGATGGTTTCTAGAAGACAGACTCCTACGGCCGTAGGGATTATCTTCTACGGCCGTAGGGATCACTTTTTCACTATTCTTCAATTTTCTTCAATTCTTTCCTTGTTTTGCCCATTTATCTTGCTTAAAGCTCTTTGTAACCTGCATGGTGAATGTTAAGCATAATAAATAATTATAACCAGAATCACCTTGAATTTTGGCTAAGTACGGGGTATTGTAGCATGTAAAACATGCATAAAAACGCAAATATCACCTATCCATGACAAGTCAAATGATGAATTGTCTAAATGCCCGTAGCTTCTTAATGTAGTGGGAGCTACATTAGGGAGGTAACGCTATTATGGATATTTGATGATTTATTCGGGTATGAATAAAAGCACAAGGTTGTGACCAAATATTCATAGATATTTATCAGGGGATAAATATTGGGGTGATCCGCATCGATTTTACTTCATGGAGCGTTAACATAAGTAAACTTGATAGGTTGTCCTTAGACCTGAGATATTTGGTTTGGGGCATAGTAACTTCTGTACTTTAGCATGTTCTAACGTCACGCCGTAACAGGGTGATTATAAGGGGCTTGTCTAGGTGCAGCGGAAGCCATGTGCTCAAATTGAAAATAGTCAAGATGGAATTTGCACCTCCTTTTTAGGAGAGATATTTTCTGAGCTCCTCGATGATTAAGACTACTGAAAATGCGTGGCCGCGCTCGGTTAGAATGATAGCTTTTCATTCGGTAAACCGTAACTGCAGAAGTGGCTCTGATACCACTGAAGGGTTTTGTAGGGTATAAAACATATTATATCAACATGCACAGCGGAATAAAACTTAAAACCCTCTCCAGTGATCTCATCTAACTGTTACAAGAAACTAACTAGAAGTAGAGGATAAAAGTTATACCTTTCGGCAATAGTTTTGAAAACTTTAATCCAGATAGCTAAAGGTAGAACACCGCTACTGCACCACCTCGAACTGGCTGCTAGACCGTCTGAGGATTTCACCAAACTTCAACACGCGAAGCCTGCGTGTGTGTGTCGATGATCAAAAACCGAAACCCCCATGGGGTTGTTGTTGAGTTCGACGCAAGTGAGGAGAGAGGGAAGGGAGAGGGTATTTTTCTTGACTTGCAATTGTAACTTATGATTCCTTTAGGCTTAAAAGGTTATTTATATAACAGACCTTTTAAGGCCCAAAACCCGTTTAATTAAAGTCCAACTTTAATTAAACTATTAGCTAATTGCAGAAAATACTCTTTGACCTTTCTAATTAATTAATAACTATTAATTAAGTGGTCCGATTAATATTTAAACTAAATATTAATTTCTCCTTTAAAATAATAAATAACTATTATTATTTTCCATCTCAATAATTAATTAACTAATTAATTATGTCTTACATATAACCTGGCAAAATTCAATTGGTTCTAATTGGGTGTGTAGCAGTGTGATCCTTTAGTGTCTCATAGCATTGGACAAGATGTCACGTGTTATTTATCTCTGCACATAATCTAACAGTTTCTTGAAGGTTCATAGGGGGTGCTTGAAGGTTTGTTGAAGATGATCTTCATATTTGTGCAGAATCTTTAATGATCTTCATATTTTCATTAAAAAAAATCAAAAAGTAAATTTTTTTGAGAAAAACCGGTTGTTAACCTTATTCAATCGGTAACTTGCATATATTGGGAAATAAAAGATGGCTGGTTGTATTTTGTTAACCATCCGAGAAACTACCGGGTGACGCAAGGCGTTTTGACTCCACCACCTTAAAATATCAAATTCTTTGGTGTATTTTTCATTTCGGTCACACAAATACTTCTTTAACTCGGTTTCCGTTGAAGCTGAGTTCTTATCTTTCACATTGAGGAACGAACCTAAAATTCCATTCCCGTCATCACAAGACGCCCCATCTTCATTCTTTTCTTCTTGAGAAGATAAATTACCATACAAATCCTTGTACTTCATAAAGAACATCTCCAACTTTTTTTCAACATCCCTAAGCATTTGTATAGCCTTGAGCTCAATTGCCGAATCAGCCATCTGATCTTCATCCGTTGTGTTTGACTTTATCATCAACTTGAAGGCATGTTTAAGAAATTTGGATTTCATTTATGGATCTAATAATACAGCAAAATACATGTAATCATTGAGTTTCTCGAACGTTCCCTAGTACTTATCATATTTCGACCTCATTTCCTTACCCATTAAACAAAATTGTGGGCTCGTTTCCCACTCTCGAATATGTGCATCAACATCGAGAATTTCCCGAAAAAATATGTGGGCCAAAGGTTTTGTAGTTGTCGAAACAAGCTCCGTTGTTGTCTTGAATTTTTCAAGGAATCCCACCATGGCTTTGCAAGTGTCAAAATCCGTTTTTCCCGGCACTCTTCCTATCTCCCGTCTAAATTCTTTATCTAGAACAAAAATATGTAAGTTATTAATATGTAATAGTTTTATATAAATATACGCAACAATTTTTATATAAATAAGCAACAATTTATATAAATATACGCAACAACTTTAAGAAGTTTATTATTTATTTTAAAAAGAAAATACCTTGAAGTTTGTACTTGGAGAAGGCTTCTCTTAGCTCCACCGCGACTTTCAACATCTCATACGTCGAATTCCATCTTGTCGGACAGACCCCACACAAAAACTTATTTGTTTCCAATCCGCATTCTTTCATACAATTCTTAAACCGGATAATTCTTTGTGGCGAGTATCTTATATACCTAACGACTTTTTGTACACAATCCACACTATATGTGTGTTCCTTTAATCCGTCTTTCACAATTAAATTTAAGATATGTGCCATACACCTAACTTGAAAATTCTTACCATTTTCATACATGTTAGGTAATTATTTTTTCAAGAACTCAACGGCTGTGTTGTTTGAAGTAGCGTTATCGAAAGTCATGGTCATAACATTCTTTATCCCCCACCCGTGTATACAATCCAACAACAAAAGGCCAATGTCATCTCCCTTATGACCTCTTCTTCCCGGATTTCTTCTTCACGGGTTTCTTTTGTCGTTTTCTTTTACTCGTATTTGCTACATTCTCTTTTTCCTTATCTGATTTTTCATCGGTATTCACGGTAGGGGTATCATCAATGAAATCCTCCTCATCCTAAATGACACGAAATAATTACACACTAAAAACATCATGTTTAGATTATAAAAATATAAGAGTTTATGAACTTACTTGTGTTTCTTCTATGGGGGAGTTGACCAAATTCATATTATCCATCACTTTCAACAACCAATGAAAGAACTTGAAATGGTTGATTTGCAGGAGCTTATACAAATAAATCAGAAGCAAATGGCAGCAATTAAAATGGAGAAAAGAAATAATACTAGCTAGTACTTCTTGATTGGCACCACAAGATCGAGAATTGAAACCATGAAATTAAAAATCCAATTGTAGTGACCCTTCAAATTGGAACAAATATTCCTACCACAAATAATGGGATTCTGATCGAGAAGTGATTTTGTTGGAATCCCCACAAGAATTATTAAAAATTCAAAATGTGACCTTTGGTTTTCCGGGAAAGTTCGGTGCTAGTACCGAATACCGATTCCCAATCCCGATCTTCCCGAATACCGAAATAGTCTTATTCTGGGTACCGAGTACCGTACCGATATGCCTAACTCGGTACCGGTATTGGTACCGGTACCGGTACGGTTCGGTATTTCAGGTGCCCATGCTCACCCCTAATTATATATATATATATTACCCATGGTGAGTCCTTTCATCTTAAATCTCATCCATTTAAATCATATCCCTAAACAAATCTCAGCCGTATAAATTAAAAATTGACCAAGTCACCAGCACTTCTCCCTTTTATACACGTTTAAAAAATGCACTAACAAACTCTCCACCTTTTCTCCGCGTTCATATAAATACTGCAGCCATTTTTACACGTGTTTCATAGAGATATATCCCATATATTCTATAATTTACACAGATAATGTTATTCTTCAACTAAATACTCGGGATACTTGCAACCGATTATTCAACTCAAAAAAATTCATAAACATTCAACCACACTGCTATAAATATCAGCCATGTTTTTAGAAATCCAAGAAACTAGAAGCCAATGAAAAACAAAATATGAAGGTTAGTATAATTTTGTATTCAGTTGTACAATTCAGATAAATAAATCATTATTTTGAAACATTTCAGTTGTACATTTTAGATAAATATGAAGGTTAGTATTATTTTGTATTCAGCCATGTTTTCAAATCTTGAAACATTTAACGGAATCATAAATATGAAGGCATTAATTTCTACAAAGAAATAAGTACTCTTAATTAGAACAGATTGAAGAAGTTAGGCGACCTACATGTAAACTCCTCGGAATTGAACATATGACTGGACGGAAAGCGACTTCATGTAGAGGGTGGTTAGCGAACATGGATATGGAGTTTCAAGATAATAGGAGTCACAGTATAGTTCGATGAACCCGATCCGAATGTTAGGGTTCAGTATAGTAGCGAAAGAGGGTTAAGGGTTTCGGATTCAATGACATTTGTGTGGGAAAATCTCGATCTGGCTGCTGTAGGGATTTGTGGTGGGGATCTCGTCGGTGGTGATTCTTGCGGTGGTAGTGACGGTGGCTGTGTTGGTTGTTGATGGTTAGGGTTTCTAAGTGGGGGATATCGTCGGTGGTGATTATTAAGGCTGTGGTGACGGAGGTAGTGGTGGTTGTTGATGATTAGGGTTTTCTGGTGGGGGATTTGAATGGAGATGCGTGGGTGAGCAGATTGGAAATGGAGACATTCGGCAAAGGAGATGGCTATGGTTGGGTGTGCGATGGCGGTGGTTGGGTGTGCATGCGGCGTTGATGGCGATGGTCGGCAAAAGATATGGCGGTGGTCGGCACACGAGATGGCGGTGGTCGGCGAGCAGCGTCGTTAATGTTTGGTGAGCGGAGAGAGTGGTGGTTGGTGAGGATTATGTGGCGGTTTGTTAATCCGGCTATTCGCCGGAGCCTCAAGAGAGGGAGATCGCCAGAACTGTTTTGCAAGAGAGAGAGAAGACAGGTATATCGATATAAAAAATGGCAGATACAATCTTTTGTCGATCTGCAAAATGGCAGATACAATGTTTTGCAAGAACACGTCTTAACTAGAGAACGGTGAGAACACGTGTAGGCCAATCATTTGGTTTAATTAAGGCATGTTGAGTTTATATCGCTTACCTAATTTAACCAAATAATTCAAATTAACATACCTTAATTACACAATTTAATATCAACCATTAAATAAAGATAATCCAAGGGTTATAAATTGTTCTCTCCATTCTCACCTTAAAAGGTGTTCTCATTTGATCCTACCTCTTAAAAAAGATATGGCAGGTATCATTACATTCTTTTAAGAGAAATATGGCAGGTATCATTACATAATTAACTCGTACGGTGGTTGTTACTCATAAAATTTTGAACACTTTTATAACTATTTATTTATAAATACTATATATTTATACCATAGTTTTTTTAGAAATGTATAAAATTTTGAAGGCTTACGTCATATTAAATATTTATAAATAAAAATTAAACAACATAAATGAAAATATAATTTGTTCATCACATAAGCATTTAACATCTACTTTCAAAAGACACAAAACTAAGATGGTATTTTTATATCTATTTTTGGTTGCTCCAACATAGCTTGTGCGAAAGTGATCTTGGTTAAATGAATTAATCCATTCAATAAGAATATTCACTTAAACATGCTTGATATAATATATAACGATTCATGATGACGTAAAAAACATAATATAATATTATTAGCAACTTTTCACATGTGTTAGCCCGTTCAACCATTTGATCTATTACATTTTTAGCTATTTTGTTAATTTAAACAATTTTGGCCTGTTATGATACAAATGCAACTTAGGTTAACTCATATTTCATAAAAATGAGTTGAATTTAACAATTCTTATGTTTCACGTATGATTGTGATGTTCTTTAAAGTGCATCTTTAACTCTTCATTAGTTACCTTCTAGTTGCTAAATTAAGCTAAAACAATAGTTTATGGCATGATATATATTGTATATGAAAGAACTACATTTCATAAATGATACACACATCTCAGTATTAGGAACATAATATGAATAAACACATTAGAAAGGTCAACATCTTCACCCGCTTCTGTCACAAAAAAGTGAATATATCATTAGTTTTTTATTCAATTTTTGTAAACCTCTAATTTAAAAGAAGTTTTATATAAGAGAATATTAATGTAAAACCACACATCAATACGCTCGCAGAGAAAATCAAAATAATAATTATTAAAAGAGTAAAGAAAATGATGAGTTCGTAATCTACCAAAAAAGAAAATGCTATAACTTTGAACTTTGAGACAATTATAAGAGAAATGCCTATAAAATAATTGAAAAGAACAAAAAGGATCTTACTCTGTTTGAAAGCGTTATACAAAATTAGCCATTTAAAACTCTAATATGCCCACATAAAAGCAAGCCTAAACACAGTCAATATGGAGGAAAATTATACCCAAATCAAGGTCTAATTTGACGAGTCATTTTATTGATCCTGCCATTGTCGCGCTCCCAGTTGTTTTAAAAATCAATAGTGTTGTAACAATCGACCTCCATTGCAGCGATACTTTTGTGCTTTGGTGATTGTTGTTCTTGATTGGGGTTGACTGATTAGGGAAATTAATCGTTTGTACAGCTCGTTCTAACCACGGCCACATAATTCTTAACAACAGTGTTGTAGAAAAGAAAGTCAAATTCACATAACTAAAGGGCATGATCATCAATTAGATAAACAATGTTGTTTAGTTTTATAAGATATAATAAAGTTTCATTAAACAACCTGTTGGAACCTAGAGGGGGTGAATAGGTTATTTTACTTATTTTACCAATTTTTCACAAATAAAATTTGTAAGTTGTGTTTAAAAGATTTTTCTTGAAGTTTATAACACAACAAATATATATAATTGAAATAAAAAGAATAAGGGTAGAGAGATATCACCAAGAGTAGACAAGAGATTTATAGTGGTTCATGCAAGTGTTAACAAACTTGCACTACATCCACTCCTTGGCCTCACCCACCAAGAGTTTGCTCCACTAGCTTCTCTCTTTGAAGGTAGAGATAAACCTTTTACACTTCTCTTTTTCACTTGCAAGAATTAACACTTCAAACTTGCAAGTAAGGTAAAGATAACCTTACTTCACTCTAATTCTAAAGGCTAGAGATGATCCTTACTTCACTCTAATTTGGAAGGCTAGAGTTGATCTTCACTTCTCTCTAATTCTAAAGGCTAGAGATGATCCTTATTTCACTCTAATTTGGAAGGCTAGAGTTGATCCTTACACTATTACAATATATATGAATGATGGTGTAATGTTTGAACTTTGATGGCTTTCACTCTTGCTTGGATCTTGATCTTGAAAGATTGAATAATATCAAAGTATATGAGCTCACAAGATATGAATATATGTTCTGTGTTTTTGTTGTGCAAGAGGTAAGTAATGAATGAGGTTTGAGTTGGTTTAAATAAGAAAAAAGGAGTGAGCTCAAAAAGTGTCCAGACATCTCACGGTCGATCCACGGTCGACCGTGGCAAAAACCGTCAGCATCCTGGAACTTTTTGAGCCTTTCAATTATAGACGTTGGACTTTATTTAAAACCACACTCAACTCATTTTTACCATTAAAATCAACTGAAAAGTAGATGTTCAAAAGGTTGGTTGATCCCATACTTCTAATGTTTGAATTTAAACACAAAAATGGAAGTTTGGAAACCTATACACAAAGCATGTTGGAATTTTACCCCTTTGGGAGATTCCTTTGCTAAATATGGTTGTGTATTGTTTCAAAGTGGGATTGTGTTTGGTATTTGCTAAAATGGGAAGTCATAGATTAATTCAACCAACACAAATAAGTTTATAAAAAAATTGTCCATTTTTATAAAACTTTTTATAAAAATAATTTTATAAAGACTTAAACTTATTTGATTATTTTATTTGTAAACTCATATAATTCGAACTCTTGTTTGTAGATATCTTCGTCATCGGCTTTGAAGATATCATCTTCACTTGTTGAGTACGAGTTCGGTTGACTTGAAGAAGAACAATATTTAAGAGTTGTGAGCTGAACAGCGACGGTTGATTCATGGTCGACCGTGGGATCGACCGTGAAGGTTCCTTTATCTTGATTTCTTCTTTTCTTGTTGAATTGAAGTCTTTAATTATTTGTTCTTCACTTGATCATTAATTTTAGGTTTGTTGATCTTTAAAGAATGTAGCATAAGAACATATGAATAAATTTGATAAGCAATAATATTACTTGTTCATATTTTTATCATCATCAAAATAAGGAGTGTATTTCTTAATGTGTGACCATGTATGCACTAACACAACCCTATACACGAAAACTGAAAAGTAAAAACTAACCTCCCGATGCATCCCGTCAAACTTGGTTTTCAAGGTCATCTTTGAATCGATGACAAGGAGTTTACTTGTTGCATGTCAAGAGCATCCTCTCTCGTCTAATCGTACCCTAATTTCATCATCTTTATAACCCTAGTGACTGGACTACTTACAAATATTCATGTCAATAAGCCAATTGTGGTTCCTTTATCTTGATTTCTTCTTTTCTTGTTGAATTGAAGTCTTTAATTATTTGTTCTTCACCTGATCATTAATTTTAGGTTTGTTGATCTGTAAAGAATGTAGCATATGAACATATGAATAAATTTGATAAGCAATAATATTACTTGTTCATATTTTTATCATCATCAAAATAAGGAGTGCATTTCTTAATGTGTGACCATGTATGCAGTAACAATCTCCCCCTTTTTTATGATGACAAAATATGCAACATTTAATTAATATTGCTACACAAATTTATTGTAAATTCATATATTGTATAGAAATAGGAGTTTTTATGTAATATACTCATGGAGTATATATAGGGATATGACTATTGTAATCCCTAAGGTTTTGGGCATAATTGAATAATGAACTATGTGTTTTTCATGGTGTAAAACATATTCTCTCTAGTTCTACATACAAACCTTCAATCTATCCTACATTGATACATGAACCACTTGTTATACGGGACTAACATTTATTCATGTTAACAATGTTGCACATCTACATTCTTCTCCCCCTTTTGTCGAATCAAAAAGGAACATTCTTCTCCCTCTTATGATTCAGCACGAAATAGTTGATGAAGCTCTCCCTTGATCAAAGCTCCCCCTTGATTTATGATCCCTTTGAGCTAGCACTTGACAAAAGATAGACAAAATAAAACACAAGTGCAAGATATACAAAAGTATTTGCATAAACTTAATTTAGGAAAAATCAAATATACTCAAGTTGGAATCATGAGAGATTTATGCATCATTATCTTGTATTTATGCTAATGATAGGAAGTGAGGGTGTGAATATATATGAAATTTTCTTTTTGGTTGGTAACTCCCCCTTAAAATGTGCAAATTATGTTAGGGACAACCAAAATCCACAATCCTAATCTTAAGTTAAGTATCAAAAATTTCTTTGCTCTAGATTATGGAGTTTCTTAATATTAGTTTATTCATTTTTAATTGATATTTATTCATATACATTATGTAGCAAATGAAGATTTAATCATTGTTTGGACCATAATCTTATAGATCAACCTTAGTTTATACTTTCATGAGTATTTTAGTGCATGTAGGCCCACTTATGATTTTCATCTTTTCATGATGAGATAAGAATGTAGCATGTATAGCTTAATCAAGTAAGTGACCAATGTGTGCACTAAATTGACAATTATTTTGATTTTATGTATGAAGCACATGATGTCATTTATGTATATTATCTTGATTTTCAAAGAATAATTCATTGTATATGTAGATCAACATATCATGACAAATTATATATAGAATTGATCTTTTCATGAGTACGATCAACATTGATAAGTATATTTCTCAAGTATTACATATTTTGAGTTAATTCTATACCTACATATACACACTAAAATATACTATCATTATTACAAGTACACACAAGTTTTCTAATTTCAAGCAAGTCAAATAAAGATTTTGTAGTTACATGTTTGGTTCATGATTACTTAAGTTTATCTTCTTTTGATAGATCAAATAGTCTTAAGTATAAGTTTACTTGTTATTTTATCTTATATTCAAATTTGCTTTTTTATTTATGTGTATTAAATATTCAACAAGATTAAGATGAGTACAAAAGTGTGCAATACATATACTATAATCATTATTTATGCACATATACCTCATAGATTCATGTGTCAAGTGATAGTTAAATTAAGCGTGTGACACATGAGATAGTCATTTAAGTACATAGGCATACTCAAGCATATATCAAGATGACAAATAACATGATTTCTTATATCAGGCATAACTTGTCATCTATTTTTACTATCTTGATTACAAAGAGTAATCCGTTAAGCATCATGACAAGATAGTAAGATTTAGCCACTTGTAACAATCAATATGTTAATCATTCTCACATATCTTGTATCACAAGCTTATTTTAAAAACCTTTTTGATAGTGATCTTATATGAAAAATCCATGTGTGAGATAGCTTGACCACAATTCATTACATGATAATTATTCAACACTTGATGAGCATGAATGACATATCATAATGTTACATATGTTTAGTGATATTTCATGTAAGAATCACATGTAATTTGATAACATGAAGAACAAGGATATGTCAAATATGAACCAAGGTATTATCATTTAGCGTGTATTGATGTAAACAAGATATTATGAGCACCACAAATAAATAAGATTTGTAAATTCACTTTATTTCTTCATGCATGCAATTACTTAGTGAGTTCTTTTAAAAGTAACACATGAAGTGTTTGACCAAATGATTTTGCAAACTTTCATATCATAACTCAACTTTTAGTGTGTGATTACCATGAATTGTGAAGTGTATGTCTCTATTTATTTAATGAAATCTTATCTTAACTTCATAAAAACCATTGTGTTATTTTACAAAGTTTACTAGTTCATCACCTTTACAAAAACATCTTGTCTTTTTGAATAAAGTTCTTGAAATTGAGACCCAAGATAAGATACTCAAATTTTAACATCGCAAGAAGTTGCATGTTAGCATATTGTTGCACTAAACCAAAGTATTATAATCCGTTTCATACATGAAGGTTTAGGCATAGCGTGTTAATAGCATAAACATGCTTTTGTTCATTTGTTTACGATGTTGTTCAAAAAGTTTGTATAAGTTCTCAAAGTAATAGGTGATGAAGTGATGATGATTCATTTTATTTGAAACACATATGTGAATATAAACTTAACATGTGTGTGTATACCAATTTGGTTCATGTGTCCTAAATGTTCTAAGATTTCGGAAGACAATTGAATCATTTATGTTGCATTGATGTATGTTTAGTATTAAGCAAGAGTAAACCTATGTATAAGCCTTAAATAGAAAATTGTTAAAAGTGACATCAAGCTCATTGTCGAAGTCACGGTCGACCGTGGTTCGACCGTGGAGCACCTGATAGATTTAGAATTTTGAAAACCTCCAGAGGGTCGACGGTCGATGCACGGTATCGACCGTCAAGCACCTGCTCACTTTTTCTTTATTTGTCTAACTTTCCAATAACAAGTGAGTTGATACTTTTGAGAGCATAGAATAAAAAAAAATTATCTCAGCTTTATTATGTCAAGAACCTATTTTTCATCATATTGGTTTTCCTTCATTCTTTACCCCTAAACCCAAGGCTTAAACATTACACAAAATTGTTCATACATGATTCATGTTAGATTTATGTGCAGAGTGGAACCCTAAGAAGATAAAGAAGAAACAATGGTGAGGAATTTTACCTTTAGTGAAGAGGATTCATGAATCAAGTGAGAGATCGAGAATGAAGAAGCTTTCACTTGTAGATGGACTATGAATCCAACCCGGGCTTCAACCATAGTTTCAATCATAAGGTAAATTCTTGTTTCTTGCAATAAATTTTAAGCTTTTTGAGTGACTAAGCAACAATGGTGGCTAGGGTTTTTGTGGGGATAATGGAGGTGATAAAGTGAGGAGAGGAAAGAGAAATAGGACAAAATAGGGTTAAAGTTCGTCAGACATCCGACGGACGATCCACAGTCGACCGTGGCATCGACCGCGAGTTTCCTTTCAATTTGATCATTTGGGCAGTGGATCCACGGTCGATACATGGCTGAGACCGTAGTTCGACCGCGAACCTTCTGGAATCACAATTTTGAAAGGTTTCACATAATCAAACTTTACTTCCTAGGGAACATGTTCAATCATTCCTAAACCAAAATCTCATTGTATCAACTACTTCTTTCTTAAGTGGTTTAGCACATATGTCCGCTATATTTTTGCATTTTTGTGTGTTTGAAATATTATTTCTTTAATATATCTTACCTAATTTTAAAGCATGTATATAACTTACGAGCACTATTTTTATGAAGCCTCAATTATGATTTATCAAAGTAAGTTGTCTTAATTTGTAATATGATATCTTTTAAATTCTAAGACAATGTTACTTATGATAAAATCCAATTTAGTTGTTTAATCTGTTAGAAATATTAAAGTGAGGGGTGTAATATGTAATTACTCAAAGTAGGGGAAATGCTATATAAAGGCATTTCCCCCACATTTCAATGTAAAGATTTGCATTATTCTCATTACTTGTGTTTTGTGTTCTCTCTACTCCTACTCTCGGTTCTCTCTCTCAAACTGTATACAAACACACAAACACACACTAGAAGAACAATCTTCTAAGCATTGCTTCATCCGTATCATAATACGGGACCATCAATTGGTATCAGAGCCAAACTTGTGTTTGGCTCGTGATTGTTCGAAAGAAGACAACGAAATCTCGAAGTGTTCAAGCTTCCAAGAAGAAAAAGCTCTCGGTTTTACAAAGGCTCAAGAACGTCAGTTTTCTTCAAGATAAACTCAAGCTCAAACGAAGTTTAAAGGTAGAACTCATTAAACGTATAAACTACATCTTCTTTAACTTTCCTTTGAGTTGTTTCTATATTCTTACAAAGTTTATAAAACATTCTTTAAAGAAAAACACAAACCGTAGGAGTTTTTATACACATTAAGTCAAGAAAGTCATTAAATACCCACCTTTTTCAACATTAAATTTTTGGGTATTTAAGCATTTATGGTGTTCTTGGTCTGAAAGTACAACTGGAAGAAGAAGAAATCGGATTTTGTAATTTATTTAATTATAAATTCTTAATAGTTTAAGTGTTGTACAAGGAAAATCAAGTACTTGCCATACCAATCAAGTACAAGTAGTTAGACACTATTCAGGGTATGGCAATATGATTTAACAAGGACACCTCAGAGTCTATCAGCCGGTTCCTTGGTCAATGCGATTGACTCTTGGGGCGGCTTATAGAATTTTGTCAAGTTAGAACACCTAAGTGTTAATCAAATAACTATAAGCCGGGTTCAGTGAATCGCATGCGATTGGACTGTGCGGCTTATAGAAGCAGTTGATAAGATAGCCTAAATACCGTGTGAATCGCATTTGATTGGATCACTATTATACATTCCATATTGGCAATCGCATGCGATTGACAGGACTAACAGTTTATTTTCTAAGTGTTTGATGAAACAGGATTGATTCGCATTCGATTAACCATCAATACTAAGTTCTTATTCTGCTTGTTTTCAAGGACACCTAATCGCATTCGATTGACCTGTATTCGCACTCGATAAGACAAATTCCAATCAGTTATTCCTTATACTTGGACAAGTGATTGACTCTTTGGACTTGAATAAAAGAACTCTAAGACATTTGGACTTAATCAAACAATCTAATTCATAATTGAATTTAATTTAAATCAGATTTAATTCAAAGGTGAATTACATTACCTCAAGTCTATTTAGTTCAAAGTTGAATTTAATCTTTTAAGATCTAATTCAAAATTGAAATTCAAAAGACTTAGTTCTTTAATCAATCATTCAAATCACTTTAAAATCAGGTCAAGTTTTCGAACAATCAAACCATCTTACAAGTGAACGATCATTTCTCTCAAACATCACTAATCATGTCAAGTACAAATGAGATGATATCCATTGGTACAGAAAGCGGGAAGGTATCTTCTAACTCTAACTATAATATGGGTTTTAAACATGAACACATACAAACCATATTAATCCGAATGAAAGAGTTAGAAAATCAGGTAATAGAGTTAACCACTAGAAATCAAGTTCTAGAAGATTTTTCACACAACAAGGGTATTGAGGCACAAACAATAATTAAGCAGTTAGATAACGACTTAATCAGCCTTAAGATCCAATTAGCTGCTAAAGAATCTGAATTCTTAGAGTTAACTAATAGCACGAATACCACCATATTAGATCTTAAAGCAGAATGTGCATGTGCTGAAAAGGATTCTGAAATTCTTAAAAATGAACTTAGGGATGACCTAAGTACTCTTTACTCCAGAATCAATGAACTTGAGTATCTTCTGTCCAAACGTGATCAAAGTGAAAAGACCATCTCTCAATACAAAGAAAAGGAACGTCCTTTCTCCAAATGGAAGTTCGATAGGCTGGACTTCAAATTGAGTAAGATTACGTCCAAACAATTATATAATGCTGATCTATTTGGCTTAGGCCTTACCCAACGGATGGTTTTTATTGGTCAAAAAGAGGAACGCATTGAAGAAAATGTCAAACGAACCCTTAATCTCAGAACTTCAATTCCATTTGACTACTCTGATCTCAATGACTCATACCTCACCTGTCTCACGTCATCATCTGATACTGATGTTTCATCTTCTGTCTATTCTGATGAAGAACTCTACTCTCCTGTTTCACCAAAGCCCACTGTTGAATACATTCCCCACAAGGAATTACAGCAAAGGTTTCAAACCTTACAGGAGTTTTGCTTCACTCATCTAGTTCAAGATGACCTTACCAAAGCCTTCCAATCAGAAACCACATTTGAACCCTCTCCACTAGTTCAAGAAAACGCCATCCTCCACAAGCGTCTCCAAACAGTATTCAATCTTGATGGCAAGATCATTGACGACTTGTGCAAAGAAAATTTTGAATTGCTTGAACGAATCAAAGAGGTCGAAACTGCACTGGAACCACCCACTCCATTTACCTTCTCACCACAGGGAACCATATTAGATGAACGAATTGAAGGTTCCAAACATGTGTCTACATCTTCTCAAAATGTCAAACTAGTAAAATCTGTTAATCATACTGCGGTAACAAATCTTAAACTTAAACAGATTTACAAACCAAAGCAACTTTCCACTTCTACTCACAGTTCTCGTGTGCACTTAGACGTACCTGAATCATCACGAGCTGCAGCCAGTCGCCCACGACTTCATTCTAATCTTTTACCCTCTGCTGCAGATGTGAAGAAGGCTGGAAACAAGAAGTGTGAAATAAATACATCATGGAAAAGAGCTATTCCTAGATCCACTAGGAGGTGTTCAAATTTGAAACCTGTCTGTGAAAACGTTTTGATGTTTGATTCTGTTTGTAATCATTCCGGTTCACAAGACAAAACTGCTTCTACCATGTTTTGTATGAGTGATGGTTGTACTCATGGACACTGTGAATTTAATTGTTGTTATGATCAATTGCGATAATCTTTAGGCATTAAGCCATGTGCTGATTGGACTGATTTTTATGCTAATCAAGTATGTGTCCCGTTTTTAAACTCAAAAGGATACATCATTCATCAGTGGATCACCACTCGTCAATCACATGCTCTTAAACGCTTAAACAAATCCAACCGATTGCTCACGATCAAGGAACTAGAAGTCTACAGACGGCAGGGCTATGAAGCATTTAAAAGGGCTTGGATTGCACAGGAAAAACACTTGCATTCTCAAAAGCATTCTCGCAATTCCCCTTCCAAAATCTCCAAATCTTCGAAACCCAAGCCATCATCCATTCAACGAGTAGCAAAACCTAATAATCGCAGTGATCCAGTTCAGCGAAAGCAAGTTGATGCACCGAGGCCACAAAGAATTCTTAAGAATTCCTCGCAACCATGGATTCGCAAATATAACGCTTCCGCAACTCAACCGAATCCAAAACCTCCGAATCCATCAACTGTCAAACCAACAGTGGTAAAGAAACTTTCTTCTCAGTCAATTTCTTCCAAATCTATTCCTTCACGACAACAGATTAAACCCACATGGGTACTCAAGAATAGATCAGTAGAAGTTTCACCACCACAAGCAGACAACATCACTACTCAATCACTTCTAGGGACTAACAATCAAGGACCCATTCAGATATGGAGACCTAAACGTGATTTATTCTCTTTTTGCAGGTGCCTCACTTGTGGTACCTTGACTCCGGCTGTACCAAACATATAACCGGCAACAAAAGTCTTCTCAAGAATTATGTTCCTAAGTACTCCGGGAATGTACGTTTTGGGAACGACAATGTTGCACCAATAATGGGGTACGGAGACATTGAGAAGAAGCACATCAAGATCAAAAAGGTCTCCTATGTGGAAGGATTGGGTCATAATCTATTTAGCATCGGACAGTTTTGTGACAAAGATCTGGTAGTCGTATTCAAGAAAAACAAATGTTATGTGATCACAGAAACTGGTGATGAAATACTTGCAGGATCTAGGAAATCTAACCTGTATTCCATAGATTTTGATTCAATGGACGACGACCTTTACCTTCCATTGCTAGCTAGCTTTAATTAACTCAATCGATTAATTTTTTCTTAATTTCTTAACACAATGTGTGCGAGAGAGGGAGGGATGCTGACTATGCCGGATGCAAGATTGATCGGAAAAGCACCTCTGGTAGTGCACACTTTCTGGGAGATCGGGTAGTCTGCTGGGCATCAAAGAAGCAAAACTGTGTATCCACTTCTACAGCAGAAGCTGAGTATGTTGTTGCTGCAATGTGATGTTCACAAAGTCTATGGATACGTACACAACTATCAGATTTTGGTCTCAGGTATGACAAAATTCCACTTTTATGCGACTCTCAGTCTGCCATCGCCATCTCCTGCAATCTGGTACACCACTCTAAAACTAAGCATATTGATATCCGTTATCACTTCATAAAAGATAACGTTGAGAAATGATTAATTGAGCTCCAGTATGTTCCTACTGAAAATCAGCTCGCTGATTTGTTTACCAAACCATTAGACGAAAGTCGATTCACTGGGTTGGTATCCAAGTTAGGCATGCTCAACTTGAAAATATAACATACTGTTGCTCCATTTTTCCCTTCTTTCCTTTGCTTAGAGTAGGTGTTACACTGTTTGTTCTTTGTGCAGCTTCATGATGCAACACTCAAGGGGGAGTAACTTTCTGGTGCTACACATGTATCATATGTGTAGGGGGAGAAAAATCATACACATACTGCACATGTGTAGGGGGAGAAAAATACAACTGCACACATCCCCTAAAACTTGAAAATTTCTCATTTCTCATAAAAAGATGCAAGAGTCTAGGGGAAGTGTGTCAAAATAAACAACTCAGATCAAAGTATTTTGGAATATAAAACTTTTCAACTCAAATTTCCAGATACTTTGAATTTTCAAAAAATCTCTAAGTGTTGAGATTTGTTCACAATCAATCGCATGGAATCACTTACAAACCCAACACAATGATAATTTTCTAAGTCTGGGTTCAATTGCATGGGATTCGATCGCAGTTGATAGGTTATCGCATGGGATAAAAACACTTGGTATTTATTCCTTAATCGCATACGATAGTCTAACAGAAATGAACCAAGTCTCAATCGCATGACAAACTAACCTTCAATCGCATGCGATTGGGTTAAGAAAGAATGAATCGAATCGCATGCGATTGGGTTAAGAAAGAATGAATCGCATGCGATTAACACACCAAAGTGTGAATCGCATGCGATTGAGGATTTCTATCAGCCGCCCGAATTTACCTATCAGCCGTGTTTTTACACGTTCTCGGTCCAATCAACGAGTGACACGTGTCTTTTTCACTTTATAACCGTCCCATCCTTCATCAGTCACTTCACAAGTTCAAAACTCACAAACACAAGAACTCTCTCGATTTGGATACTTTGATTTCAAAAAACATCTCGTTACTCTGCCAAAATTTACACTTTTTACATCAAAATACTCCTAATCACAAAGGTAACAACTTGTACGATTTACATTTTGAAAATTTTGAGTTAAAAAAGTGATTTTTGGCCCTAGAACTTCCGAATTCGATGAGATTTGCGAGACTTTGTATGAACTTTTAGGACACGAAACAAACTCCGTTGGTTATACTTAACTTGCGATGGCATGATTGAACATATGGGGAACACTTTGATACAAAAATATTTCAAAAATCTCAAAAAGTGTTCTTCGTGTTCTTGAGGTGTATGAGTTTTCACTAAACACTTCAAATATGGCCTAGAAAATGATGTTAGGATGATTTTTGGAATATGCTTCAGTACTGCAAAGTTGTTTATTATTGTTCAATGAATATAATAAGATACTCAAAACAACTTTTTTATGCTGAAAATCATTCTGTACACAATGAGGATTCAACACTTGTGTTTGAATATTTTTCAATCTTGGTCAATCAGGGTCAACATTTCTTCAATTACTTATGTTTGACCAAATTTCACAATTGAATGTTGGTTCTCATGCATATCTCTGTATCTTTGACTTACCTATTTTATCCATTTGTACAGATAAAATGGCTCAAGCTATCCGTGACCCAGATGAGATAATGCCTCAAGCTGAGTTCCTCAACACCATGACTCATCCTAACAACCACTATATAGACCTAACCAAACTCAAAACCCCGACTTATCCCATAGTCACAGAAATCCTCAAGATCCACCACTAAATCACCTCTTAACCTACAACCCAGCCACCACAGGCACACATGTTCCCGAGCTATATGTCCAACAGTTTTGGAAAACTTGTGATGTCCGACTTAATGAAAGAGGAAAGGAGGTCATACATGCTGAGGTTGACGAATTTCAAGTTAACATTCCACTAAATCACCTCAGAACAATCTTTGAACTACCCACTGCAGTCAGCAGACCTCCAGCTACAGAATTTGAGGAAATCCCTGATGAGGAGGCATGTCTTACAGCCATTAGGGAAATGGGTTATGATGGGGAGCTCACCCATAAGAATCAGTTCAAACGCACCAGTCTGCATCCCAAGTACAACACTTTCATGATGGTGCTTCAAAGGTGTCTTACTCCCAAACATTCGGGGTATGAGTTTCCAACAGAGAATCAACTCAAGATCTTTGTTGCTGCGGCCAACCACTTGCATGTGGATTATGCATTCCTGTTCTTTCAAGATATCAAAGCTACTATGCTAAGAAAGAACTCACAGAAGAAAAAGGATGCAAACTTGCTGCCCTACCACCGCTTCCTGCCAATGATCATCCAATATGTGATGGATCGGAATGCTGAAATTCCTCGCCGGACAGGTTTACCTTCTATTACTCCAAAACTTTTCTTGCATATAAAACCTGTTGTTCCTGCCAATCTACCAATTCCAAGACCCTTCCCTGTATCTCTCTTAGATCTTTGTGAGCAGAATGATATTGTTAAGAGTTATAGGGAGAGTGTAGGAATACCTCCCATGGTTGTGCCAGAACCGGCCATACCTGCCCAGGGAGGAGTAGCACCTGGTGAGGATATAGAGAATAGGCCTCAGCAATCTACGGGAGATGCTGAGGGGGAAGAGGAGAGAGAAAATTCTGAGAGGGGTGGAGAAGAAGGTGAAGGTATTGAGAATAGAGAGGGAGGGGATGCATATGATCCCGCTACCATTCAAGCCATAGTTCAATCTCCTTCTCAATCTACCCGAACCCAAGATGTTCTTACTGAACTTGGTCTTGACGCTTCTGAGTCATCCAGTTCTTCTCAAGCTGAGTCTGCTTCCCATCAAGGAGGTGCCCCTTCCTTTGAACTTGATATATCTCCCGTGGGCACCCCTGACCAACCAATCGAACAAACAGCAGAAAGCACACCCTCATTCATGAAACTTACTGACCCACATACTACCTCTCCCGACCAGACTCACCCCGTTCAAACTACTCAGGTCATTCCACAACCTGGTGGTCTGGTCATTCCTTTGACTTCACCTGCCCAAACAACCACCATTCTTACCATTCGCAGGGCCATAGTTGCCCCTGAACATGACATTCCAGTCACCTCACCAAGTCATGTACTATCTGTTGAATCTGGCTCTGTCACTCCTGATTCTTTACTAGATCCTAATCAATATGCCGGATATGGAGTTGGCAGTGGTGGAGAAGAAGAATATAGGAGTATGAGTGAACGAGAGGAGGTGAGAAAAGAAAATATGAGTACCGAGGGAGCACCATACCCAGAAAGCCGGGAAGCCACATCCACTATGGGGCCTGACATTGTTGGGCCTCATATTGAACAAGTCGCGGTGATCCCACCCGTGCAAGTTTCTGCCCCACCAAGCCACTACGGTGTCTCTCAACAGACTCCGTCTTTAATGCACAGGGTTATAGCACATACACTGGGTCAACTCCAATTGGGTGTTGGACCTATTGAACAAAGAGGACCGTCTCCCTCGTCCTCGACTCCTTTTGACGCACGATTTGACATACCGCGGATTTACGCATATCTTGACCAACACAGGGTAACAATCGATGCACTGAGCTTGTTGGCTCAACAAGTCTCCTCAACTTCCAGAGGTGGAACCTTTCAAGGTTCCATTCGAGGATTTGAAGGAAATCCTGCTGGAGCCAACATCCCTGCTGCTCCAGTAGGTAGTACTGCCTATGTGGCTGGTACTTCAACCGGAAGTCTTCGTGACTCCGGGTTTGTTATACGTGCAGAACTTCAACAACATATTCAACAAGCCGTGTCACCAATCCACCAACAACTGCAGATGACAAATCAAAAGTTAGATCGGATAGAGCAAGCTTCCAAGGCACAAGCTGAGCAGCTAAACCGAATTGAAACACTTCTTGCTGCCCGTCCTCCAGTTCCAGAGCCTCAATCACAACCTGATCCTGCCACAATGTCTATAGATGCTTTAAAGAGCTTGCTATATGTCAGACTCCTGGAACAACAGCCAGAATCAGCTTATGATCAAGACCTTCTGACTACTCTTCGCAACGAACATCGTCCATCGGGAATCTCCATGGATGACTTTCAAGAGTTTCATGAAGACGTAAACAACAAGATAGATGGGATCACCAGAGGTTTCTATACTTCTTTATCAAAAGTTACTGATCGGCTGACACTACTTGAACAAACTTGTCAGGCTCAGGCTCAGGGAAGCAAGAGGAGACGGGATGATCAGGATCCGGATGATCAACCCGAGGGGGAGAAAAGGAGAAAATACATGTCTGATCCCTCAGTTGTTACTACTGTGCCTGTCCCACTCGTTACTTCATACTTATCTGCAGGTACAAGTTCAACTGGGTCTGGAAGTCAACACCAACAACAACAAATGGCCGATTAAGTTTATGAACGACAACAAAAGGAAAATGCTGACAAACAAATAGTACTTTACGTACCTCAGCAACAATCTGAACCGAGGCCAAGTGATCTTGAAGAAGGTGAAATACCTTATGAGCAGCCCCATGCCGAGATGTTTGACTGGTCTAGTGACTCAGAGGAACAAGTGGAAGATTTATATGAGTTTATTCACACATCACCTGCAAGGCATGTGGGGGAAGGTAGTTCTGCTCTACCAGAGGAGGAAGCTGAGGATCCTGAGATGGAAAGTCTATTCAAGGGTATTGATGATTATGTCGAGGTTGCTACACGTCCAGATTCTCCTAGAATTGTTGACAGATTTGATGATATCCCTAGTGAAAGGGAGCTTGCTCTCAGAAGGAAAGAAAGGTTAGCAATCTCTAGGAGAAAGCCTAAAAAGAAAAAATCAACCTTTGACGTGTCCAGGGTTCTCAGTGGATTAAACTTTGAAGTTCATCAACAATTCCCTCCTCCTCCTGGTCAATTTCAAGAATCAACTGCTGATATTTTGGAGAGAAACAGACAAACAGAAGCAGCTGAAAAATTCAGAAGAGAATCGGAATGGCCCTTGCCACAGAGCTTCATAGTGCCACCTGCTCCTCCAGTATATAGTGGAGATCTAGGTCTTGATGCAGGCAACATGTTTACTAGAAGTGCTGGCCAACAACCAATATGGAAACCATATTTCGTCAATGCTGCTAATCTTGAAGAAAGAATCTCAAACATCTTTTGCAGCGAACCAATACAGGTTATCCCTCCAGAGTTGCGGAACATGGATGATCAACAAAGAAGAAGATACGAACATATCCTCACTCAATCTATGTCAAATCCAAAAGAGAACAAATCAGAATATCCAATCGTTGAACTCATCAATGTTTACACTCAAACCACCTTCAGAATAAAGTATGCCATATTTCACGTCAAGAGAGCTAACAACCGAACATATTTCCTCACTGAAGCAGATCTTAGGTTTGTTAAAGTTGAAGACATTAGCTTTATCTTTGACACTCTTTTTCAGAAGAAAGGAAAGTGGCCAGAAGAAGAATTTGGGAGAGTTACTTTGATGAGATTCTTAAGAAATCTTATGGAATTCATAGAGGAACATGATCTGCAACTTGGAGCCGAGAACAATTACAGGAAAATCAATCTCTTAAAGCCTAACCAGAGCCATCCAGACTTAGAAAAGCTTGAAGAGTTAACTGTAATTGATGAAGGACATGAAAGCTTCAAGGGTGAACGAGGAGTTGTCTCCAAGAACACTAAAGGTGAAAAGATCTTCATCAGACTTGATGAGCTTATGTCCTACTCAGACGGCACATTAAAAATCCTTCATCACAAGATACATCAGAAGGTATGGGATAACCGTGGGGCCTACACTGATGAACAACATGCTCAGGCCTATCGTGCTATTGAACAGATCAAGACTACACTGTACAACAGAAAGCAGGTTAGGAAGTGGCAAGTGGCATTCGGCATTCGCAACAAATCAGCATACAAATATATTAATGTATTTATTTGTTGTGAATGATTACACACCTCACTTAGGGGGAGATTGTTAGAAATATTAAAGTGAGGGGTGTAATATGTAATTACTCAAAGTAGGGGAAATGCTATATAAAGGCATTTCCCCCACATTTCAATGTAAAGCTTTACATTATTCTTATTACTTGTGTTTTGTGTTCTCTCTACTCCTACTCTCGGTTCTCTCTCTCTCAAACCGTATACAAACACACAAACACACACTAGAAGAACAATCTTCTAAGCATTGCTTCATCCGTATCATAATACGGGACCATCATAATCACTTAAACCCAAACAAATTATATGACAATGAATTTCATGGGTTTATAGCAAACCATCAATTTTTGACAAATAATTTATTATTTGATTATACATTTCAATATATATAGAAATATATAACATATATTTCCATATCATTTAGAGACTCTTAGCCAAAACATGATTTGTGAGAAATTTAAGCATTTGCATATGATTACTTAGGTAATATGATGAACATGAACATGGTATATCAAATTTTAAAGTATTGTTCATCAATATGCCATTTTAACTTTAAGCACAATATTTCTCACATTCAAAAGCAAATACTTTTGTTTAGATGTAGTTTAATAATTCTAACTATATGAAATCATACATCTAGAATTATTTTCACAATTAATCAACTATCAATTTTCACAAGTTTGATATATAATGATCTTCAAGATAGTTTAATGTTTGTCTAGCATATATCAAGAAGGACTTCAAGTTAAATTTGTATGATTTAAAGTGTTGTTCCCAATTAGTGAATATTACTAACTTAAATAACAATTAAGTGCGGAAATAGTAATTATAAGAACAGAAAGAGATGTCAAAGATTGTTAATATTGATATAACAAACTTTACAGACGAGAATTTAAGAAGAACAAACTTCTTAAATTCAATGAAAAATAAGTACAGACTTGAGAGAAAGTAGACAGACTTTAGCTATTGCTTACTGAACATACAGTAATCGTTAGCACACTCTTCTCGACTAAGAGAAGAGTATATATACATTTCCCTAATAAATCATAGCCGTTGAATAGGTGACAAACGTCACAATCTAGTGAATTGATTAGCAACAGATTTCCTCATGCAAAACTGTCTTGAAAGTGACAGTTGATGACGTCACTGAGGGGACCATTTGCTGAAGACTAACTTCAGTAAACTGAAAGTTTCAGAGATGAAACTTTCAGCCCTTCAGATGATCGTTATTTAAGACGAGACAAATCTTCAGTTAAAGTCTTCTGCTGAAATCTTCTTCGAATACTTCAGCGCTGATGGAATGTAAACAAATCAAGACTAACAATCTCCCCCTATTTGTTTATAGACCATCATTATTTACTTAGAATAAACAAATAGAGCTATATACATAAAAGAACTCATATGTACATGATCCAGACTGAATATTTTTGGATTCTTTTCATTTTCCAATGTTTTTGAATTTTTTAGTTTTACAAGAGAAAAGAAATACAAGAAAATAAAGTTCATAGAGAAATCAAGAGCTTCTTGATGGCTTGTGTGCTTGAGTGCCTTCCATGACTTTGGCTTTTTCTTCCCATATTTCAGTTTCAGGATCTCTAGGCTTTTTGGCTTCAAATAGTTGTACAATCTTCAGGCGAATATCAGCAGTTTCAGGATCCCTTGAATTAAAGTAGGATGATATTGCCTTCAGATGCATCCAATCAGCATTTTCAAGTTCAGACACCCTCTGAAAACTTGGTCTGTCATAAGCATCCTTGAAGAAAAATCCTCTAGGATTGTCAAGAACTTGTTTGTCATTAAATACGAAACCTGAAGGGAGAGAACAATCCATATTTCTGCAATTTGGAAGAACACCTGCGGCCATAAGCTTAACAATCTCTTCTTCAGATCTCTTAGAATACCTTCTTCCTCTCTTCTTTAAAGGTTGAACCTTATCTTGATTTTCAATGATATCTTCAGAAGGTTGATAACGTTTCTTCAGAAGATCATACGATTCTTGTAGATAAGAAAGCCTCTTCTTAACTGACCTAACCAGTTCCGTTAGTTTCAGTCGGTTCAGACACTTCCCAATTTCAACCCATTCAGACAGACTGAATTTTGTAAGGTTGACCTCGGAGACATACTGAACCTTGAGGAAATTTTTATTTCTCGAGATCTCAACTATATTTTCACCTTTCTCTTTGGTAACCCTAACTTTTGTGATTGGATCAGGGTCAGCTCTGTTCATTCTGGTTTCAAACCATTCCTTTTCTTTTCGTTCTCTCATTAGCTTGGCTTTCTCTTTTTTTATTCTTTCCTCTTCAATTTCTTTTTCAACAGCAAGCTGAAGAGATTGAGGAGACATTTTCTTCTTAGACTTTTGTTGACCAGCTTCAAGTTCAGCTGTCTTCTTTGCTTCAGCTTCAGAAAGACGTTGTAATCTGTCAGTCTCTTTAGCTATCTCCTTTGACATTCTGTAATCTTCCAAGGTCAACCCAAGTGCAGCAGCTTCATCTTCTTCAGTGACCTTATCTCCCCCTATGTTGGACACCTGATTTTTAATTGCCTTCATGCTATCAAACAACAGTTTTTCAGTGTTGATTACTTTAGGCTTTACTACTTCAGTTTCATCTGCAATACCTTTACCTTTATCAGGATTCCTGATAGGTGAACTAGCTTTCTCACTGATAACTGAAGGAAAATCAGTTTTGGAGATTATCAGCGGAATCTGATCTAGGATTGTTGGATTCAGAGTGTTTGATGTTAGATCCCTAGGACTAGGAATATCAACATTTATCATTGTTTCAGATGCAGACACTGAACTTTCAGTAGTATGAGGAGCATTAGGATGTATAATCAAGGCTGTCTCAGGTTGAGTGACTTTTTGAGGATGAGATTGAATTAACATATTAAAGTCACGTTCAGGAGAAGATCTTTCAGAGATTTTAGCATTACCTTCATCCCCAGGTTCACTAAGAGATTCTTCAAACCATCTGTTCAATTCTCTCTGTTCTTTTTCAGTTTCATCTCTAAACACAGAATACTCTTTAATTGTTTGTTTCAGCTGACGAATTTCTTCTTTATCTCGTAGTGACTCTGCTTTCCTTTTCTTGATCTGAGCTTTTATGGTTCTAGCCACAACTGAAGATTTCAAAATTTTCTCCCCCTTAGAAGCTGAGGAAGAGACTGTAGCAGCTTCTATTCTTTCCAATCGTGGAACAATGTGTTTGTTCAGTGTGGCGACCATCATACGCTGCATATCTTTCAGAACTACCTTTTTGTGATAGGACTGAAGATAGCGTTTAGAAGGATAAGCGTTTAGAGAATCGCGGAGTTGCGAGATATTGTCAGTGAATGTTTTGAGAAAAGTGAGTTGAAACTTTGAAAGAGACTCAGATAAAGATGACTGAGAGGCTGAAAGCTTAGATAACACTTCCTCGTAACGTTTATTGCCATTAGCAATATAATCACGGAGTTGTTTAAAGAGAGTAACCCGGAGTTGATTGTGAAACTGAAATTCTTTGTTTAATGTACAGATGTAATCGATTAAAAGTGCAGTAAGAATTTTAATTTCGTCAGCAAAGTTGACATTTGACATGTGCTGAATGTGAAACCGATGAAACTCTTTTGTAACTTGACTGTGAAGAAGACGAATGGAATCATCAAGTTTTGAGTAGGCATCAAGAACAGACATTGAGTCATCATCAATCTCAGTGGGTGAACGAATGATGGGAGGAGACAACGGAGTGGTTGAAGCAGCTAGAAAGTCTTGTTCAGTGGAGGAATAAGAGGTTTCAGAGTTTTCTGAACTGTCGAGAGGATCAGTTACTGATTTGGCAAAAAGTGTTTGTTGAAGAGAAGGAAACTGAGCATTAAGGTCAATGGAAATATCCTGCCCATAAGCCATCAGTTTATCTAGATGAGATTGATTGGAAGTGGGAGGAAGAAGATTGACAGAATACTCAAAACCAGAAGCAGGATCACAAATGAAACCCTGTTCGTTGTTTAACTTTTTAAAAGAAATTTGTGGAGGTGGGGTAGGTATAGCCATAGAAACATTCGGGTTTAATGAATCATCAGGGGCTACATTGGGCTTTGCTTCAGTAGTAGCTTTGTGTGTAACTACATCTTCATGAGCAATAGAAATAGCCATAGGTTCAGGTGGATTAGCTGAACCATCAGAGGCCAAGATGGTAGAGGAAGGAATAACTTCAATTTCAGGGTTATCTGAAACATCATGAGTCAAAGGTCTCTCAGAGTCAGATGGTTTAGCTGAATCATCATGGAGAGTGAATACATCAGACTCAGATGGTTTAAGTGCTGAGAGATCATCTGTATGGGTTAAATCCATAGGATCAGTTTGGACTACTGAACCATCAAGGGATTTTGGCTGAACTGTAGTTTCAGTTGGTAATACTGAAACTGTGACAGTAGTGGTCTTAACATCACTGGTTTTGAGAGCCTTGGAGTGTGAGGGTGATTTACACTCGTCATTGGTAGTAAGAGAGTTAGTAGAGGGGAGAAGACTTACAGTGGGTAGTGGATCAGGAAGGACAGTCTTAGCTTTTGTTGTTTGTTGTTGCTTAGTGGTTGAGTCAGGAGAAGGAGGAGTTTTACGCTTCAGTTTCTTGGAAGCAGCAGCAGGATTGTCATCAGAATGTCTTTTTGTTAAAGAAGACAGTTTGATTAGATGCCTCTTTTTCTTAGGAGCGGGCTGTGCAGTGGCCTCTGAATCTGAAGGTTGGTCAGGTTGTTCAGGTTGTTCAGCAGAAGGAGACCGACGAACTGAATCAGCAGGAGTGTCTGTCATCCTTGCATAGTCCATCATGATGGCAGTAAGTGGTATGGGATCAGTCAAGTCAGTGCTGGACCATACAGAGTGAGGAAGAGAAGACAACTCAACTGAATGCTTAGCTGAATAATAATGAGATCGTCGGATCAGTTGTCGAAATATCAGCGAAAGAAATCGAGGAAAAGGAATATGAGAATGTCTCTTCTTCATTCTGACTTGAGTAAGAAGAAGGTTGAAGACAAAAGCAGCATAATCAGCTTTTGTGTCATACATCAGAGCATGACCTAAACTCAGCACGTTGTCAGCCACTTGATCCATTCCTCCTGTTTTTGCAGTCATACAAAAGGAAAGAATACTGAAGAAACTACACCACACGGATGGGAGTTTATTTCGAACTAGGGTTTTGCCTTTTATATATGAAGTAGCAGGAATCTTCAGATATTCATTGATAATTTCCTTTGCTGATTTGGAGAAAGGTTCACAGGGAGACTTATCATCAGTTGGAAGATGAAGAGCTTCAGCAAGAAAATACTTGTCAACACGACATTTTTGCTTGCCGTTCAGGAGGGTGAAAGATATTTTTGGGTTTGTAGCGGTCTCATCGAGAACAGTAGCGGTCATCCAAAATTCACACAGATGTTCCTCAAACATGTCGAGTTGGGTGGTTAACGCATAGTTAATGGGGCAATGACGAAGAAAGTTGAGAAGATGGAAGAATTTTGATTTGGAAGTAACAGGAGTGAGCGATACAGAAATATTGTTCGATTTGAAAACAATATCAGCATTTGAGATGATTGGTACAACTGATTCTGGAAGATGAACACACATGGTTGCTGGGCGAGACATGATTAGAGAAAGGAAAAGCGTATCGAAGGAGAAGGAAAACAGTAAAGAAAAGATTGAAGAAGATGATGTAGCGTTATATAGGTTTTTAGAGAAAGAAGTGATGAGCGGAGAATAGAGAATGAGACGGTGATTTAAAAAAAAAAAAAAAAAAAAAAAAAAAAACCTTATGTGATTGATATCCAACCGTTAGATGAAACCGTAAACTAACCATAGTTAAAAAAATAACCGAAGGAAATTGCAGATGTTTATAATTTTTATTTATTATCATTTAATATATGCAAACTGAAAGGCTGTTAATCAGGGTATTTCAGAGAACAATATTAAGTGAAAATAACTAAGAATTACATTGACTTAGTAAAGTAAAAATTATGAACTAGGCATAAAGATAAGATAGTAAAGAAAAGCACAGAACATATCATAAGACTATTTTCCATTAATGAGAAATGCAGACAACATAGTTACAATGGAGCATATTAAAAATGATCAAAAGCAAATAGCCAAAAGAATCTTGTGTCCATGCCAAAAGATGATCGCCCCAGTTGATTAATCAAGAAGATTTACGGCGATTTGGACTGATGCTCCAAGCCCTATATTATTAATCCTGATGGTGATGGTGTACATGAATGGATGGTTGATGATTACAAAGGTGAGATCCATGAAGAAAGTAGCAACAGTAATGAGAGGAAGAAATGAAGGGAAGAGGATGAAAGATGGTAAGAATGAGAAGAATGAGAATATCTAGGTGATAAGTAAAGGTAAATAAAGAGAAGAAGTAATCATTATTTGAGATAAAAACTGAACATGAAATGACGGCTGTAATAAATGCTACCCCAAATAAAGATAAATTGAGTTAACAAAAAGTCATAAATCCAAGCAATATATTATTAACATAAAGTAAAAGAAAACTTACCTGTCAGCCAAAGAGTTTTAGTTGAGATGTCAGTAGAACAGGTTTCAGTTTACACAGTTCAGTCAAGCAGGTTTTAGTGGACCACGTTTCAGTTGAAAATTTCAGTTGCTCAAAGATTCAGCATGCCAAGTTCAGAAACAAGATAATTGAAGCGTGCTTCATCCAGAGCCTTGGTGAATATATCAGCTAACTGATGTTCAGTTGGAACAAAATATAGTTCAATATCATTGTTAGCAATGTGATCTCTAATGAAGTGATGACGAACATCGATGTGTTTTGTTCGCATATGAAGCACAGGATTGTTTGAAATGGCTATGGCACTGGTGTTGTCACAGTAGATGGGAGTTTTTGCAAGTAAAACACCATAATCAGCAAGCTGATGCTGAATCCACAGAATTTGTGCACAGCAACTTCCTGCTGAAATATATTCAGCTTCAGCAGTAGATAGAGAAATTGAGTTCTGTTTCTTGCTTTGCCAACTGACGAGTTTGTGTCCAAGCAACTGATATCCACCAGTGGTACTTTTTCGGTCCAAATGACAACCTGCATAGTCTGAATCTGAAAATCCCATTAGATCAAAACCTGAGTATCTGGGATACCAAAGACCCAGATGAGGAGTACCTTTCAGATACCTGAATATCCTGGATACAGCAGACATATGGGACTCTTTTGGATTTGCTTGAAATCGTGCACATAAACATGTAGAAAACATAATGTCAGGTCTACTAGCAGTTAAATAAAGCAAAGAACCAATCATCCCACGAAAAGTAGGCAAGTCAACTGCTTTTCCATCAAGATCAGCAGTTAACTTGGTTTTGGGAGCTATGGGAGTTTTCATAACTGAACATTCAGTGAAGTTGTACTTCTTCAGTAAGTCAGAAATATACTTTCCTTGATTAATAAAAATACCGGTTTCAGTTTGCTTAATCTGAAGTCCCAAAAAGTAAGTTAGCTCTCCCATCATACTCATTTGAAACTTTTTGGTCATGATTCTTTCAAATGCTTTACACAAATTTTCATTAGTAGACCCAAAAATTATGTCATCAACATATATTTGAACAAGAAGCAAATCACCTTTTTCTCGACCAAGAAAGAGAGTTTTATCGATTGTACCTCGTTTGAATCCCTTTTTAAGAAGATATGCTGAAAGAGTATCATACCAGGCTCGAGGTGCTTGTTTCAATCCATACAATGCTTTGTCTAGCTTGTAGACATGATTTGGATATTTTGGATTCTCGAAACCAGGTGGTTGCTGAACGTATACCTCTTCTTTCAGTTCTCCATTGAGAAAAGCACATTTGACATCCATTTGAAAAACTTTGAAACCTTTATGAGCAGCAAAAGCAAGAAATATGCGAATTGCTTCCATTCGTGCAACGGGAGCAAATGTCTCATCATAATCAATTCCTTCTTCTTGACAATATCCCTTGGCAACTAATCTTGCTTTGTTCCGAATGACAACCCCTGATTCATCTTTCTTGTTTCTGAAGACCCATTTGGTTCCTATCACTGACTGATTCGATGAGGGTGGTACGAGATTCCATACTTTATTCCTTTTAAACTCATTCAGTTCCTCTTGCATTGCTGATACACCAATGTGAATCTTTTAAAGCATCATTCACTTTCTTTGGTTCAATTTGAGAAATGAAGTCAGCAAACATACAAAACCCGGGTGTTGCTGAACCTCTAGTGCGAACCCCATCATTTAGATCTCCAATCACTTGATCAATAGGATGAGCGTTAGTCCATTTGGTGTTAGGAGGTATGGGTTTTGCAACTTGAAATGGTTCAGTTGGAGAGTCAGCAAAGGAGGAATTTATTTCGATAAAGGGATCAGAGAGAACTTCAGTTGAGGATGGAGACTGGGAGTCAAAATCAATCAGTGGTATGTCAGGATTAAAGGGTGCAGGAATTGGTGTTTTACAGGATGTATCAACTGAAATGGGAATGGGAGTAGTAGGAGGTATGCCATTTTCATCACAATCATCGCAAGCTGTTTCTGGTGGCAGATCAGCTGAAGTGTCTTTAAAGGGAGAGGAAAGCAACTCATCCCAGTTATCTGAAATTTCAGTGTTTTGATCTGAGTGTCTTGACTGAAGATCTAATTCATCAAATGTGACATCCATTGTTTCAAAGATAGTATTACTTTTGAAATTAAACACTCTGTATGCCTTGGAAATGTTGGAATACCCAAGAAATATTCCTTCATCAGCCTTGGGAGCAAACTTACTTGGGCGATCCTTACTGTTCAGAATAAAGCATGTACAACCAAAGATTCTCAAATGACCAATATTTGGAATCTTGTTGTGCAGTAGTTCATAAGGTGTTTTCAAGTGCCTTTTAACTACCAATGATCTGTTCTGTGTGTAACATGCTGTATTGATAGCTTCAGCCCAGAAACGTAATGAAATCTTTGCTTCAGCAAGCATGGTTCGTGCAGCTTCGATTAGAGTGCGATTCTTCCTTTCAGCAACTCCATTTTGTTGAGGGGTGTAGGCGGCTGAGAAATTCTGAACGATCCCATTTTCTTCGCAGAAATCCTCAAGGGTTCTATTTCGAAATTCAGTACCATGATCACTTCTCAGCTGTTTGATATGAACATCGTACTGACGATTAATTCTTGTGATGAAGCTAATAATGATCTCAGCTGTTTCACTTTTTTTAGATAGGAAAAATACCCAAGTGAAACGTGTATATTCATCCACAATTACTAGAGTATATTTCTTTCCACTGAGGCTTGGAGTGCTGACGGGTCCAAAGAGATCCATGTGAAGCAACTGAAATGCTTGATTGATCTGATCACAGTGCTTTGATTTGTAAACTGACTTCTTTTGCTTCCCCTTTTCGCAAGCATGACACACCTTGTCTTTCACATAGCTAATCTTAGGCAATCCTTTGGCAAGTTGATCTTGTGCCAATCTACTCAGGTTTTTGAAATTTAGATGTGACAACCTTTTGTGCCACAACCAATGTAGTTCTTTGACTGACTGTGATAAAAAGCATACATCTGAAGGAGACGAGACTGAATTGAAATCGAGAACATACATGTTATCTATTCTTTTGGCTTGAAGGACTTCAGTGCCTTCTTTATTTCTGATAGAACACTTGTATTTCTTGAAAAGAACAGAATAGTCAGCATCACACATCTGACTTATACTAATCAGATTGTGCTCAAGTCCGGTAACATGAGCAATATTCTTAATGTGAATAACACCTTTCTTCAATTGACCATAGGCATTTGTTTTTCCACATTTACCTCCACCAAATAAAACTTGTGGACCATCAGCTGGCGTAACTTTTGTCAGTAACGATTTACATCCAGTCATATGTCGAGAACATCCACTGTCAAGGTACCAGGTATTGTTTCCTTGACCTCCCTGTATAATTTAACAAAAGGTTAAACCAATTTGTGAACCCACCTGCTGATGGGCTCAGAAGAAATGCTACAGGTAGCGACAGGAGAATCACATGTTTTAGCTTCATGACCTCTAATACCACATTTATAGCATTTACGTGTGGATTTGGAATCCTTTTGCTGTTTGGTATTATCCTTTTGAGAATTAGATCTAGTTAATTCTTTTAACTGATTCATCATAATCTTCAGAGTTGATTCAAATTTTCGAAATTTGCTCAACCCTTTTGATTTTGGCTTTTCATACTGAACACTTTGTGTTTTTGATATTTTGAGCTTCTGACTATGTTTTGAATGATTAGATCCAGATGAAGCTTCAGCTGTCAGAGGTTCAGTGATGTTGTGAACTGAAGTGGATTCAGTTTTGATGGAAGTTATGGGTTCAGATTCAGCTGAAGTAATCAATTCAGATTCAGTGATCATGTTGAGTAAGGATTCAGTGGGATGAGAATAATTCTGATTTTCAACCAAGCTATCGGAAGGCAACTGTATGTTTCTGATTTCAGAATTAGTTTCCTCATTGAACTCAGGGACATCACTGGCTGCCTTAGTAAATCTTTTATATAGCATATTTGAGTTTCCTATGTTTTCACGAGTGAACTCACTGAAAAACATTTCATCAACATTTTTACATTTTTTGCTAAATGAGGCAGCTTCTTTGATTTTTCCTAACCCAACTCTTTCTCTCTGAATGATCATTTGATGATTGATACTCTCAAAAGCAAGTTTATTGGGACTGAGCCAGAGATCAATTATGGACTGACAATCTTTGAGTTTATCGTTTGTTAAAGATAGCTCTGCTTTAGCCATTTTTATTTCATTTGTTAACAACTTTAGATGGCATTTCAATGCAAGGGACTCTTGAACAAGAGAGTCATTTTCAGTTTCAGTTTTCTGAATCAGATTTTGTTGATCTGAAAGGATTTTCTTGACTATGATTTGTTCATTATGCGCAGAAATTAAATCGGATACTAAATAAGCAAACATATCATTTTTCTCATTAGACTCATAATTCTGAAAGTTTGATACCTTGTACATCATAGAGGAATTCCAACCCTCAGCTGAACTCAACCTTTCAGCAGTAGCTAGATCTTTCTTGAACTGGCTTTCAGCTGCCATCAAACACATGTAGGGCTGAGCACACCCTGAGAATTCTTCAGCAAACAGAGCTTGTTCAGACTCTTGATCATCATCGGATGTTTCCGAGTCAGTCCAATTCAGTTCTCCAGCGATCATTGCCTTCTCTTTCTTCTTTTCAGATGATTCTTGACTTTTCAGCTTCAGTGCCTTGTACTTTGATTTGTACTTGTCAGCCTTTGAAGGATAACTCTTGGAGGAAGATTTGACAAAGCAGTTTGCAGCGAAGTGACCAAGCTTGCCACATTTGTAGCATTCCTGCTTAGATTTATCAGTGGTGGATTTGAAGCTACCTGAACCTTGAGCATTGGTTTTAGCCTTGAACTTTAGGAACTTGTTGAAGTTCTTCATTATAAAAGCGCGTTCAACCTTGAACTCTGGATGACCTTCTTCATCTCCAGCTACCCAGTCAGTTTCAGTTTCAGTGTCAGAATCATCAGAGAATTGATGAGCTGGTACCTCAGTTTCTGCTACAAGAGCTAAGCTCTTCTTAGCTGATCTCTTCAGCTCCAGTTTCTGAGCTCTAGTTTGCTCATCATTCAGAAGAATACCATACAGCTTTCTCATATCCAACTTCTTCAGCTTGTTGTTGGTCCTGAGAACAAGACACATAGTGTCCCATTCACTGGGAAGAGCATCTAGGAACCTGTTGAGAATCTGAATCTTCTCTCGCTGAACACCAGCTTCCAGCATATCATTCAGCAAACAAGTAAACCTAGTATAAACTTCAGTAAGAGTTTCAGATTCTTTAGCACAAAAACTTTCATACTTCCTGATGACATTCGTTCTCTTGTTCTCCTTCACCTCTTCAGTTCCTTCGTAAGCTATACACAAGGCTTCCCACATATCTTTTGCAGTTTTCAGATTAGAAATAGTATGATAGATATCATTTGGAAGTGAGATAGCAATATTATTTCGAATCTTAGCATCCAAGTTTACCTGTCTCCTATCTTCTTCAGTCCATTGGTTCCTTGGTTTAGGAAGAGATTCCAGTGGATCACCTTCTTCACTAATAAGCGAAATGGTCTTTGGAATGATAGGACCATTTTCTAGGACAGACAGAGACATAGTATCCAAGTTTTCAACATAGAGAAGCATTCTTCCCTTCCAGCTAGAGAAATTTTCAGAGGAAAACTTTGGTGGTTTACCAGAAGACCCATTATCATTATAATCAACTTTAGACATCTCGGCAGATCACAAATTATAGAAGAATTTGAACCTGCTCTGATACCAATTGTTGTTCCCAAATAGTGAATATTACTAACTTAAATAACAATTAAGTGCGGAAATAGTAATTATAAGAACAGAAAGAGATGTCAAAGATTGTTAATATTGATATAACAAACTTTACAGACGAGAATTTAAGAAGAACAAACTTCTTAAATTCAATGAAAAACAAGTACAGACTTGAGAGAAAGTAGACAGACTTTAGCTATTGCTTACTGAACATACAGTAATCGTTAGCACACTCTTCTCGACTAAGAGAAGAGTATATATACATTTCCCTAATAAATCATAGCCGTTGAATAGGTGACAAACGTCACAATCTAGTGAATTGATTAGCAACAGATTTCCTCATGCAAAACTGTCTTGAAAGTGACAGTTGATGACGTCACTGAGGGGACCATTTGCTGAAGACTAACTTCAGTAAACTGAAAGTTTCAGAGATGAAACTTTCAGCCCTTCAGATGATCGTTATTTAAGACGAGACAAATCTTCAGTTAAAGTCTTCTGCTGAAATCTTCTTCGAATACTTCAGCGCTGATGGAATGTAAACAAATCAAGACTAACATAAAGTACAAGTCCAAATGATATGAGTATAATTAATATGTCATTATAGCACCGCATATTTCAACTTTGTAACTTAATCAAAAAGCATTTCACATGAGTGTGGATTGAGCTTTGCAAGACATTCAAGACTATGAAAAGTATTTTTATGTCTTCTACATTACTAATAAAAAACTAGTCATTTAAGATTAAGTTTTTATATCAATACTTTTCGATTTTCATGACACATTTAAATGATTATTTTCACACACATTTTTATTAGAATATCTTAGGAAAATTTTCAATTGTTACACATATAAATGAAGTCTTGGTAATATGTATCTACTCGAATGATCATCAAAACTTCAAATTATAATGATGTGTTTTATAAAGTTTCCAAGTCCAAGTAGTTCCTAAGATATCATCATACTATTCTTAGTACAAAGTGTGACTTTAAACCATTTTAATAATTCATGAAAATATTTGATAAAGCATTTCATGACATATAACATATTGTCTTTTATTAATGTTTTTGCTACCCTTGACTTGTTTTTATAGCTAACCAAGTTTATGTGAAGATTTATATACCATAAACACACTTAGACATTTCAAGTAGCTTCACATATGTTCTCATGACACTTTCAACACATAGATTTCAACATATAAAGCTTTGAGAAGTGTAAGAGAAACTTATCTTGATTGTGTTTCACAAGTGTTGTTCAAAGCATTATCCTTGATGATTTGTTATCCAAGTCTTTCATCCACACAATATTTCAAGTTGCATCATGAATAATATTCAACATCCAATGCAAGCTACAACTCAAACATATTTCATATATGTGGTACCTATCTTTTCATGGGTCCAGGATTGTTAGCATCAAACACACCTATTTTAATCCACCTTTGTGTTATCTTGCAACCTTTATGATACCAAGTATTCATGTAGGCAATAGGTTTATGATAACATCTTGATCTTTGAATCACTTTTGATCTAGATCTCTTAAAACCAAGCTCATGCCTTGAAGTTGTAGCATAAACATTTCTCATTTGTTCATTTCTTGCACCCTTAGGCATACAAGTGGGAGAACTAGAGACAATATTGCTTTTTTCAAGTTTTTGAAAATTCCAGTGTGCCGACGGTCGATGCACGGTATCGACCGTGAATCGACAGTGAAGCTCCTGGATTTTTTCTTTTGATCTTTCTTCCATACACATGCTTGGTTCTAATAGGTTTGTTGATATGTTACTTGTTTCAATTAAAAACTCAAGACTTCCCTTGTCACTTGATGGTTGTTGAACTCTAATGTTCTCTTCTTTGAAATCAACACAGGTAGAGCAACCTTGTGACATAAAATTGGATTCTCTCAACTCAATAATTTTCTTAATCAATATTTCATTAAGAGCTTTGAGATTGAGATTATCACTTTCAATATTTTTCAAATCATTGGTCTTTCTAATGAGTTTTGAATTGATATCAAGTAACATATCACATCTATCTTTTAGCTCATCATAAAGATTATGTGAGCTATCTTTACTACTTAAAGATACCTCATTTTCTTCAAACGCTATGAAGCAAGCAAGTTCTCTTGATCTCTCTTTTTCTTCATTTCTTCTTGCCTCAAGCTCCTCAAATTTACCTATATCTTTCCATAATCTCTTGGCACAAGTGTAAGAACACATATATTCATATTTACTTCCCTTAAGAGATTTTTGAAAAAATATCAATGTTTGTTCATTTAGTGACATATCTTCATCAATATCATTTTCAATAAAGTCACCCATGTCATACTCTATTGATCTTAAGAAAGTCAACATGTAGGCTTTCCAACCCAAAAATGTATAATCAATAAACATAGGTAAAGTAGCCATATAAACCCCCAAACTTAGGTTATCATTTAAGTCCATGGATCTTAACTCAAGATTTTTGTATAAAATTGTTTTCTCAAAACATTTATAAAGCAAGTTCTATCTCAAAAATAATTTTAACAAAAAATTTTAGAGCAACTTGCTCTGATACCAATTGTTGGAACCTAGAGGGGGGGGGGGGGGTGAATAGGTTATTTTACTTATTTTACCAATTTTTCACAAATAAAATTTGTAAGTTGTGTTTAAAAGATTTTTCTTGAAGTTTATAACACAACAAATATATATACTTGAAATAAAAAGAGTAAGGGTAGAGAGATATCACCAAGAGTAGACAAGAGATTTATAGTGGTTCATGCAAGTGTTAACAAACTTGCACTACATCCACTCCTTAGCCTCATCCACCAAGAGTTTGCTCCACTAGCTTCTCTCTTTGAAGGTAGAGATAAACCTTTTACACTTCTCTTTTTCACTTGCAAGAATTAACACTTTAAACTTGCAAGTAAGGTAAAGATAACCTTACTTCACTCTAATTCTATAGGCTAGAGTTGATCCTCACTTCACTCTAATTTGAAAGGCTAGAGTTGATTCTCACTTCTCTCTAATTCTAAAGGCTAGAGATGATCCTTACTTCACTCTAATTTGGAAGGCTAGAGTTGATCCTCACTTCTCTCTAATTCTAAAGGGTAGAGATAATCCTTACTTCACTCTAATTTGGAAGGCTAGAGTTGATCCTTACACTATTACAATATATATGAATGATGTTGTAATGTTTGAACTTTGATGGCTTTCACTCTTGCTTGGATCTTGATCTTGAAAGATTGAATAATATCAAAGTATATGAGCTCACAAGATATGAATATATGTTCTGTGTTTTTGCTGTGCAAGAGGTAAGTAATGAATGAGGTTTGAGTTGGTTTAAATAAGGAAAAAGGAGTGAGCTCAAAAAGTGTCCAGACATCTCACGGTCGATATCCTGGAACTTTTTGAGCCTTTCAATTATAGACGTTGGACTTTATTTAAAACCACACTCAACTCATTTTTACCATTAAAATCAACTGAAAAGTAGATGTTCAAAAGGTTGGTTGATCCCATACTTCTAATGTTTGAATTTAAACACAAAAATGGAAGTTTGGAAACCAATACACAAAGCATGTTGGAATTTTACCCCTTTGGGAGATTCCTTTGCTAAATATGGTTGTGTATTGTTTCAAAGTGGGATTGTGTTTGGTATTTGCTAAAATGGGAAGTCATAGATTAATTCAACCAACACAAATAAGTTTATAAAAAATTTGTCCATTTTTATAAAACTTTTTATAAAAATAATTTTATAAAGACTTAAACTTATTTGATTATTTTATTTGTAAACTCATATAATTCGAACTCTTGTTTGTAGATATCTTCGTCATCGGCTTTGAAGATATCATCTTCACTTGTTGAGTACGAGTTCGGTTGACTTGAAGAAGAACAATATTTAAGAGTTGTGAGCTGAACAGCGACGGTTGATTCATGGTCGACCGTGGGATCGACCGTGAAGGTTCCTTTATCTTGATTTCTTCTTTTCTTGTTGAATTGAAGTCTTTAATTATTTGTTCTTCACTTGATCATTAATTTTAGGTTTGTTGATCTTTAAAGAATGTAGCATAAGAACGTATGAATAAATTTGATAAGCAATAATATTACTTGTTCATATTTTTATCACCATCAAAATAAGGAGTGTATTTCTTAATGTGTGACCATGTATGCACTAACACAACCCTATACACGAAAACTGAAAAGTAAAAACTAACCTCCCGATGCATCCCGTCAAACTTGGTTTTCAAGGTCATCTTTGAATCGATGACAAGGAGTTTTACTTGTTGCATGTCAAGAGCATCCTCTCTCGTCTAATCGTACCCTAATTTCATCATCTTTATAACCCTAGTGACTGGACTACTTACAAATATTCATGTCAATAAGCCAATTGTGAAGGTAAATCTCTATATTCACAAATTTAGATTTATTCATCCATCTTAATGTGTATGCTTGTAGACTTATTCATTGTCCTTAGTATGTAATATACTAAAGTACACATGGATTGCTAAAAGTATATATAATGTCTGTAATCACCACCCAATCCTTAAAAAAAACCTTAAACCCTAAGAAAATGAATGTTCGGTTTGTATACAGAACTTGAGCCTATCTCGTACTCCAAATTCGTCTTAATTCTCCAGGTTTAGAACAAAGAAGATAACATGAGTCAAACTCACATACCACAGTTCCAACAAAGATGAGATCAAGATTAAACAATGCGCACTTCAATAAATAAGAAACCATCTCGATATCTAGATTTTCTATATGAAATCAAGCTAAAAATCTCAATTTTCTGCACGGAAATCAAACTAAAAATCTTTCCTAATAATAAGAACTCAATTTCAAACTAACCTCGTTTCTCCGACGATTGATAATGATGCGAGGGAACCAAATGGAGAGGAAGCAGTAGAATCAGGGTAGTGAAGCATCATGTCTGGTGATGCCCTGGGCAGTCGCCCAGCCCGCCTCCCTCTAGGGTCGGCCTTGAGTTTGCCTCTTTAGGGATTTAGCCACGAAGAAAAGCGGAAACGATAGGGTTCTTGCTAATTTTGAAGATTTTATGAGGGTGATGATCTGGATGGCAGTGGTCATGGTGATGGTGGAGTTTCCACTGCTAGGAAGATTAGAATCGCTAGGGAGATGGACATGATGCTTATGCATATGCTTCGGCATTTATTTCTGGTGGGTAACCGCTTTGAGATAAAGAAGGACAACACTATACGGGTAGATGATGATCGATGAGAGATGAGATGTACTGATCGGGTGTGGTGGAGCTCACATAGATGATGTTAATTGCTCGGGATTTATTTCATTATATATTTTTATATAATTATTTTTATATAGTACCATTTCTAATTGTTTATATTATGTTATATATTTTTATAAATCAACATTATTTATTTATTTATATAATATTATGTATTTGAAAGCAAAACATACAACTCGATTACTCATGTTGGTTTCCTCTATACGATCTTTGGAATTTTATTATTATACAGAATAATAATGTATATTATCATATTTTCTATGAAAGATGATTTACGTACCAGATTATTATAATACGTAAAAGTTAGTTCTTATTTGAACCATTATACCTTTGAATATATGGATGAAAATAAAAGATTATGAGATTATAAAGACATAAAAGCTACCACCACAAAACCTAATTAAAAACGTTAAAATTGGTTTTGTTCAGATTATAATACGTTAAAATTGATTTAAACAAAGAACGTTAAAATTGGTTTATAATTTCCGATTAGATTGTTTAGATTTGATAATTAAAAAAAATTTAATACCTAGAATTATCTAATAGATTTTGTTGAAGTTAGTCTTTTATTTATATTAGAATATTAGAAGATTTTTATTTTGATTTGATAAAATCCATAACATTATTAAAATATTAAAAATAAGTGCTTTTTAATCCCCTATTTACGGGCCACTTAAACTAATGATAGCCCAATACAAAATTTTTAAATCTATTTACATAGGTTTGTATTAAATTGACGTTAAAATTGATTTTTATTAATTTAAATAATATATAGGTTTGTATTGTTTGACTTTAAAAAGTTAAAATTGATTTTTTAATTTTAAATAAATGAATGGTTTAAGATTAAATATTTTGTTAAATAAAGAGTTTAGATGATCCAATAATTTTTTTAATTAGTCTTTTATATATATTAGAAAATATGTTACTAGGGTTGTAATACTCATTATGCAGAAATTGATTGATATTATCATTGGAGTGTTGGTTAAGTGGTTTACCTCTCGAAAGTAACTATATGAGAGCCGATCGATCTCCCGAAAGTCGATTATTCTATCTTATCATATTTCTTTCTAATTTTCAGTTTGAATCATATCAACACATTTTATTCAGCATAGGTGCTAACTTTACAAATATTACACGAGACGAATGCACCCGCTAGGGTAGGAAAAAGGGAGGGGTAGTTTATTATTGACTTAGAATAGTTTAAAATTTACTAACATTAATGTAAACTTTGGTTATAACATATACTTTGAGCATTTGATTTACTCTTTTAAAAATATGTGTAAAAGTTAAATATTAAATATACCCGAGTACCGCACGGGTATCAAACTAGTTTCAATCCTTTTCTTGATTTTCCCAATTTTCCCTCCCTTCCGTAAAATAACCAGAGACATTTAATATAAGCAGGCCGTAAAAGTCGGTTGTTACATTTAAAACCCTAAATTCTTCTGTGTGTGTATTTTGAAGAATTATGGAATTGGCTACGAAGGCAATGGAATTTGCGACCAGAGCAGCGAGCAACAACACAGTAATCAACGTGTTTCTCGCGAGTGCATTCGCAGGGTTGACCTTTAGATCACTGAACCAACAAAGACAGATCGAAGCCCTAGAATTACAAAGGGATTCGCTTGTGAAATCCAACAAATCAATGCGACAAACCATTTGGGATTGGAAGCAAAAGCTCTATGCTGATGCCGAGGCTGATAAAAAACCTTTTGTTCCACTCTCTAAACTCAAATCCATTTACGGCGAAGTTCCGACACTTGCCCAATCTGGTCAGTTCTCTGAATTCTACCGATACTGTTTCTGCCTGTATCTCGAATTATTTTTTCTTAATTTTGATAACTAGCCATTTTGTAAGTAGTTTGTGTTTTGAAATACGGGGAAAAAATAGATTACACAATTAGGTTGACCTCAAGCTCTGAGGTGGTGTTGGAACTTGAATTAGTGTTCTGGAAGACATGCGATAAAACGATTTGAAGTCTAGATAATCAGTTTTGAGTGTTTGGGTAAATTGATTATGACTTTGATTTTCAGATGATTTAGGATCAAGATAATCAGATTTGTATAATTAGGTATATACTTGCAGTGAGACAATTGCTTGTTATGATAAGAGGGAAAACAACCTCACGATAGTAGCTGGTTATCATTATTTCAATTACGATAATCGTTTTGCAAATGCACATTCCAACACCACTTAAGAGAAATTTAATTGATTATCTCCGGGCCTAGCGAAGGGGAAATGGAACAAGCTGACAAGCTATGATTTATGCGACATGTGAGCTAATTGAAGTCTATTAGAGCTACTAATGTAGGAAGGTATGGAGTAAGAGCGCAGTTAGTTTATAGTTTCATATATGGTGGTTGATGCTAATGAAGAATCAAGTTCCATTTATGACATGTTATCATTTTAACTTGTACTTGACTAGATTCTGCATTAAGCATCTCCAATCACACTTCATCCCTTCATTTTGAAGTGTATATGGTCTCCAACCACTCTTCATCCCTCTCTTCAAATATGAAGAGTGTAAAAATACTCTTCAAAGGTGGACCCCATATTTTAACCCAATAAATAATTGACAAGTAGGATATAAAGTGAGTTTTATTAGTTTTAAAGAGTTGAATAGAGAGTATGGTTGGAGTTGGAAGTTTGTTTAGAGTGGATGGTCCCACCAATAATAGAGATAGAGAGTAATTTATAGAGTCTAAGGTTGGAGATGCTCTAATAGTTAGGGCTGATCATTGGTCAAGAACTGGACTTATTGCATAGAGATAACTATATCATCCATTCCAAATGATGAGAGATACAAAAGCATGACATCATCACCATCTTCCCACTTGGACATTGTAACAGATTAATTACCACCACATATGGAAATGCTAATCTGAAGGTCAGTGATAGGCTATATACATGAGAGCATAATTAGATTAGATTTATACACACATGTAGATGGGTTTTGATAAATGAGAACTCATAAAATTCCCAATTTTTTCTCAGCTTAATCACATGATTCTTGAGTATGCTTAATCGTCCAAATCATTTTATTACTCAATGGATGATTACACTAATAAGAAACAGTAACAGAAGGTTTATTGCAATTGTTTGTTAAAATTGAATCTCCTACATCGTCCACTCTATCTGCACAAAAGTGATTACCGAGGACCTATTTGATCTCTCTACGAGTGAGCCATATCCTCCAAAAACATAGGAGAAGTTTGGTTTGCAGTATGTTTTCGATGGAGCTGAAATCTATTGAAAGAATTAGAATTGAAGCAATTGGGCTCTAGATGAATTGGATTCGTCATGCATTTGGTTGGTGGACTGAAATGGAATCAAGTTGTATATAGGACGAGGTTTAATGAAACTTTAAGTTTTGTGAGAACTGAACCAATCTTAACCTCTGATGGCTCACATAAACCATATTTACTAATTTGTTCAAATGTATACGTCAATATTTTCTCTCTCCAATTTATTTCTCTCTAGTGTATCTCTTTGTGTGTCTTTTTTTACTATTAAACCAAGATTTACAAGTATTATTCTTTTAAGCCAGTAATCATTAAAAATTTGAAGAAAAAACCAGTAAGGTAGATATAAAAATGTGATGAACATTATTTGAGATAAATACAAGAAGACTTACAAGTTACAAGTGAACAATATTGTTAGTTTTAAAGATAATCTTGGGAAATTGTTAGTGTCATTTTATACATCGTTTTCTTCCTGGTCTTGTTTCATATAATGTCGAGTTCACATATAAATACAATTGCAGTTTTGATGTGTTCAGATGTGAACATCTTTCAGTAGACTTTTTTTTTCTTTATTCCAATCTGAACACAAGGAATCATTAGTAAGTCGTGTTCACTTAAAGAATTAAATCATTGTCGGTGAACGCAAACATAAAGTCAAATTAAAAACCTAAATCCATAATTCCATAATCCATATATAAACATAAAATAGAAGAACACGTCACTGGCATAAACACGATAGACGTTAGAGCCATAAATCATCTTTAAACATCTGCAAAAGAATCATTAACATCACACACCCACACAATATTAACCACAATCTTTAATCACGTCAATTTAGCAGAAGTGTATAAGGGGAGAGATAGAGAGACTGAGAGAGAGAGAAGATAGATAAATAGAATACATAAGAACATAAAATCACCATATCGTCTCATTGAACATCATAATTATCAAATCAATTTCCTTCAGTTGTTTCATCATATTAGGGTTTGACGGACTTTGCTATGCCCCACAGTGGCATATGCATCTTATACGTCTTCACCTTGCAGACACATTTCTCAAAATTAAGATGGACAGTAATGGCTAATGTGTATCTTAATGGTGATGCCCCTTGAATCTACATCGTCTCCATCTCAACAACATATTGTTGCTCAATTGCATCTTCACTGGGTTTTCCACTCAAAAGTCAAAATACTGTTTATGGCACTCGTAGTCGTTGTGGGATTGGCCACATTTCTTTAGACTGCCCTATCCATGATCGGCCTCAATACGTGTTTAGTCAACTCCTAACTTCTAACTTTGTGAAATAATCGCAACTCTTCATCAATTGCTCTCCTTCCTCTCACACGCACATCATGCTTCATTTCAATTGCTCTCCTTCATCTCAAACATTTTTCATATACCTGTCTACCTGAGATAATCAAAATTCCAAAAATCCACTTTTTGTTCAAATATTATTTCTCTTTGATTTTCATGCTTCTTTCTTGTTGTGAAGGACGAGTATATACACGCTTCACGGTACCAATACTTATGTTCTTTATTCCCTCTGTCTCCGTTAACTCAAGTCCGTCAAGTAAGTAGCTTTTTCAGCTGCATGCATCCTCTACACCATAGGGAGGCTCGGCTGCCCACACCAGCAACTTACACTTTTTATGCTTTCTAGTTTTTCACTTTTAGTATCCAACAAGTCTTTCTCCACTATTTGTACTTCCCCTGTCAGTCGGGAAAATCATGTAAACTTTCATTACCTACCTATTTCAACTTTTCGAAGTAGAATGTTTTAGACTTCAATAAAAAGCATTGTTTGGGGTCCTGCACTTAAAATTATAACATCGTCCCTTTAGTGGATTATAATATTGCACTTTTGTATTATTCATCTTGTATTATCATGATAGTTAAAATGTGAATTGTTTTCTTTATGTTTTTCTTTACAACTCTTTGTGTTGCCTCTTCTTATGCCCTTCGGGCCCTTCCACTCACCCACAAAATTGCAACCTTTGACTTACGTAAGTGTTAATTTTCTTAAAATGCTAAAGACGTCCTTTGATAAAATGACCAAAAAAGAAAAAATTTCTAATTCACATGAGTTCTCTATCACAATGGTGCTATGGACAAATGGGTCATTTTGGCTTAAAATTTTCTTGATAACTATTACACATCTTAATTGCCAGTGGTTATCCTAAAGTGAATATTGTTGCAGTTTATGGATCAGATGTAGTTTAGGTGGCAGAATGGGTGGTTGTGTAACGTGTCAAAATGGTCAAAGCTGGTTTCAGTCAAAATTTGTAATTTTTTGGTTAGGATGGTGTTGACCTTAAAACACTTTGTCAAAATTTTTTGTCATTAAGTTTGAAAAATATGATTGCTGAAATTATATTATTTCAATAATAATTTTGAATAAAACTATCGATACGAGGTTTATGATGGTCCCAAACACGAAATCACAAACGAAAATGCACCAAGATCTCATCTTTATATTACTGAAATCATCTGTACAAATTTCGGCACCGCAAAGGGCACCGTGAACCACACTAAAATCGTACATACTGATACATATATATAGGCCTCTAAATGGCGGTTTTGTGGCGGTTACCGGCCGTCTGTTGACGGCGGTGGACGGCGGCGGTTGGCCGTTAAGTCACCGGCTGTGGTGGTGGTAACACACTAACATCTGTCCTATTCTAAATTACATAATACAATAATATATTTATACTTTATTTTTATTTTGACAATAGTTCCAACAGTTTATACATTAAAAGTACACTTTAGATGACTACTCATTTGTCTCGTTTTCTTTTTAGATAAGTTCTATTCTTTTAATTATTTTTTTCCGGTTTTACAGCCATTTGAACCCTTAAAGATATAAAAACCTAACCCAAATAAACCCATCATAAATAAGTGGATTGAGATCACCTCTTCTAATATCTTATGTTGGATGATGTGAATTATGTAACATCTTATATACATTTTCTTTAAACTGCAGCTGGAAGTACGGAGACAAAAGATGGAAACACATCTGCGACTAAAATCATAATCTAATTCTCCTCTTTCGACTAAAAGGATGGATAAAGTCAACAGGTGTTAATGCAGCATAAAGGTATATCTGAATGTGCCAACCATAATTTTTCTTGTTTTTATATGGAATATAGTGTAGCGTGTAGGAAAATTTTCATTGTATTGAAGAGAAAAACGACGTTTAACCCTTGCTACAGTTTTCACTACTTGCCTCTAATCGCTTTTTTTGCCGGTCAATTAAAGAGCAGACCGAGTGGCTACGAATTTTCTTTGTTACGAGAATATGTTTGTATACTTTCTAGTGTGCAATACACAGTACTAAGGATCATTCAAAACCTAAATTTCGCATGGGTGGATAGACAAATTGGTTGTGAGCCCTTGTGAACCTACCTATTCATTCTTCTAGTCAATGGCAGGCCCCAAGCATAACGGTTTGCATGGTATTAGTTTTAGAAGAATGTTCAATTTAGTCGAATAATTTTAGTCTTTGGATCAATGACATCAATGATCCAGATTGCATTTTAAAGTTTTGGACGGAGGGATATTTTGGTAATTCACATGTGATGCTTCTTAAAATCACATGTGATTGTATATATACTAATCATCTATGATTGCATCTTAATAGTTTAGAACTATGTTTTTTTACATGGACTTTATTAAACACATCTCATTAGTTTTATTTAGAAAGTTCAGTTGCAAATATTTCTTCCTACTAAATCTACCTATTTCATCCTCCTACTTACCGAATTATAGATATGTGAAATTTACGAATGTTTTCATTTATTTTGACACTTTTTTTAATCTCTTTCCGTGTTGTTTCCATTCATTTTGACATTTTTCTTAATCTAGTGAGTATAAGGATGAAGTAGGATGATTAAGAACATCTCTTTTTAAATTGGTTCATTTGGTATTATTAGCTTTTATAAAGAAAGTTGAGTTGCAAATGTGTAGTATAATATAAATAGTTTTAATTCAAATAACAATTAAGTACCAATAGTACTAGACTAGTCTACGATTTTTTAAGAAATATTATTGCCTATTGTTCCTTAATTTTCTTTATGTAAAAGTAATATTTGATATTAAAAATTTAGATAATTTTTCTTTCATTATAAAGATGACTACATTCGTTTTATATTATTATGAATATTTTTTATGTTTATATTTTATGTAAATTTATAATTTATAGAATAGCTTCTTCATTGTAAAATAGTTTTCATTAATCCCGGTTAGGGTTCCTCCCGGGACGCCAAGTCTTTGGCTCAGATGTATTTTAGAAAGGTTTAACTTTAATTCATTGCAATTAGTTTGAAAGTATGTTTAGTCAAATTTATTAATAACTAGATTAAATGTTCGTATAATATATGGGTTTGTTTGAATAAATAATATATATTAAAAATTAATAAAACATATTAAATAATTATATATTGTGAAAGAATTGAGAATTTAAAGAATGATGATAGATGGTGTCAACACTTGACTACATCGACTCGAAGGGGAGGACACAAGATAGAAGTGTTGTATCATATATACGAAAAGATATAATTGTATTTTGTGGACAGCCCATCAATCGTTATTGTGACAAATATTTTATAATGTTTACAAAATATTTTAAATTGATTAAACGTTAAATTTTGTTAAATATGATATTTTGAAATGTTATAAATGATTAATATAATATTTGTAAATTATTGGGTGAAAAATATAATATTTTGATTTTTAAGGACATATATGAAAGTCCTAAAAATAATTGAGTCGATATTGAATCCAATTCTGACAAAAAAAAAGTCAAAACTGGATTTTGATTTTTATTAAAATGTATGGTTAAGACCGTACAAATAAAATTGATTTTTCCGAAATAATCCTCGTTAATGCGTCATTAATGACCCTTTAATGAGTCATTAGTGAAGCATTAATGAGCCGCCAATAAATCTTAGTCATTGATTAATTTTAATCAAGGGATAAGATTGGTTCTCGCAGTTATCGTACGAAAAACAGTTCTCATTTGAACCCTCTTCTATATATGAGACGGTTCAAACGAGAACCTTTTTTCGTACAAGAATTGCGAGAACCAATTATAGCAATTGATCAAAGAGATGGAGGATTGAGATTAAAGAGTTGTTAATAGAAAACCTTAAACTAATCAAACTTATCCTTACTTAATTAAAGGTAATTTAGACATTTTTACATTACCCCCACTTTTTAAATCTAATATATCTCAAACCGAAAGGTGTTAAATTATGAAAATTATACCAAATTAACGAGAAAATTATGCTTTTTAATTTAAGATTGGTCTTTATATATATATATATATATATATATATATATATATATATATATATATATATATATATATATATATATATATTTGTGTGTTTGATGGGTTTTTTTTCCAATACAGCTCAACATGTGCACATGTGCAAATTTTGCACATGTGCATATGCATAGATTCACCTAGTTTTTCAGTACAGATGTAGATATGCACATACGCAAATTTTGCACTTGTGCAAAATTTGCAATAGTACATATGTCGAGCTGTACTGGAAAAAAAACCCAGAAAACGCGGCTTTTTTTCTTACAAAAAAATATAACAAGATTGGTCTTTAGTTAAAGAGCATAATTTTATCGTTAATTTGTTATATTTTTGTAATTTAACACCTTTTCATTTGATGGATATATTAGTCTTAAAAAAAAGTAGGGAAAATGTAAAAATGTCCAACTACCATTTCCTATTTAAATTAAATAAAAAAGACAGGCAATTAATGATTGGCAGAAATGGTTCTCGCAGTTCTCGTACTCTTTTAAACCGCTCCCTATATATCTATACTATATTATAAAACATGTATAATTTTGCCTAAAACTTATAAAATTTAAATAAGTTGAGATGACCTTATGCCCCTCTTAACTCTTTGACATATCTTTATAATTAATGACTTGAATTAAATGCACTTAATGAAACTATTTATATTGTCATTTTTATGGAAAAAAAAAATTAGTCGTACGAAATGGTTGAAAACTTGGAATTTAATTGAATTCAATTAAGATAACTATATATATTGTCATTTTTCCTCGTCGTCCTCCTTCCCGTATGAAATAATGATTAAAAAATGTCAAGTCAATTTATCTAACCATAATTTATAAATATTTCTAGATTTTTTTAAATGACTCATATAAATAAAATAAAATTTTAATTTATTAGATATCTACTATTCTCTCTTTTACTTTACTTATAAACTTATAACTAAAGAAAAATGACAAATATATTCTTAAATATTCTTACATTTTTTAAAAACATTGAGACCTAACAATACACTCTCTCATATGAACATAATTCCCCATCCATATCAGCACCATTTCAATAATCATGATATGGTTCATCATCATATGTTATAAAATAGTTGATAGATAAAAAAAATAAAGAAAATGAAAAAAGTAAAACTAAAATGCACATATAGAAAATGAAATTATTTGATGTCATCATAGCGTATAAATACCATACTCATATGTTATCGAGTAAAAATTATTCAACGCCACCGCATTGTGCGGGTACGATACTAATATATATATATATATATATATATATATATATATATATATATATATATATATATATATATATATATATATATATATATATATTTATGGGAGGGTTCAAACGAGAACTGTTTTTCGTACGAGAACTGCGAGAACTAATCTCGGCCGTTCCTTGGATATGAGAAGTTCATGGATGGAGAACGTGGAGGGGATCAAGTGTGGTAGGGTGCATGTGAGGAATTCATGGGTGGGCAATGACATTAAAGGAGGGGGAATTGGACGGCTCATATTGGTTCTCGTAGTTCTCGTACGAAAAACAGTTCTCGTTTGAACTTTTGCCTATATATATATATAGAGGAGGGATCATGCGAGAACCGCAAGAACCAATCTCGGACGTTCCTTGGATATGGGAAGTTCCATGGATGGTGAGCGTGGAGGGATAGAGTGTGGCATGGTGCATGTGAGGAATTCATGGGTGGGCAATGACATTGAAAGAGGGGGAATTGGACGACTCAGATTGGTTCTCGCACTAAGAATGGTTCTCGCATGAACTTTTTCATATATATATATATATATATATATATATATATATATATATATGGGAGGGTTCATTCGAGATGTTAGTGCGAGAACTGCGAGAATCAATCTCAGCCGTTCCTTGGATATGGGAAGTATCATGGATGGAGAGCGTGGAGGGATAGAGTGTGACAAGGTGCATGTGAGTAATTAATGAGTGGGCAATGACATTGAAGGAGGGGGAATTGGATGGCTTAGATTGGTTCTCACGGTTCTCGTATTAACTTTTGTCTATATATATATAGTAATACTATGTACGCACCACACACCACACAAAAGACACTTAATTTAATTCGACACACACACACTAGCACACACACACCCACCCACGGTTTAACACTATCGCAATTCGCACACTACACACTTCACTAATTTAATTCCCACATGACACATACACCCATCGCACCAACCCATATATAGGGGAGGGTTCATGCGAGAACCACGAGAACCAATCTCAGCCGTTCCTTGGATATGGGAAGTATCATGGATGGAGAGCGTGGAGGGATAGAGTGTGGCAGAGTGCATGTGAGGAATTCATGGGTGGGCAATGACATTGAATGAGGGGGAGTTGGACGGCTTGGATTGGTTCTCGCGGTTCTCGCGCTAACAACGGTTCTCGCATGAACTTTTGTCTATATATATATATATATATATATATATATATATGTATATATATATATATGTATATATATATAGGGAAGAGATCTAATGTGAACACCATATAAAATGCGAACGTGCGAACGAAATCTCCATTACGCTGAAGCACAATTCTTTTTTAAAATTTAGTCAAATATTGTGGCTGGAACATTTTTTAATATTTAAATTTGATTTCTTTTGCCTTTTCTTTTACACCTGGGATGGATTTATTTTGAAATACAAGTAAAATATTATATTATTTATTATATTTATTATTATTATTATTATTATTATTATTATTATTATTATTATTGTTGTTGTTGTTGTTGTTGTTGTTGTTGTTGTATAGTTGTGAATAGATGCGGTGTTTTTTTATCAATATGTAATGGTATTATACTAGATGCAGTAATTTATACCACTGCATCTAACCTTGTAAGTGAGTAGTTATTAGGGATTTTAAAATCTTTAGTGGTTTAAAACAACTTAGTCTCATTTATGAGAACATAAAGTCCCCTTAAAACTAGTTCATCTTGGTTAAAAATTCAATAGTGTCAAACAAAAGCATCTTGTCTAAAAACACTGTATTTTGTTTACAAAATCAAAAAATCTTGTTTAAGACCATTGCATCTTGTTTAAAACCACTGCATATGACCTAAAATGACCGCATCTAAAAAGTAAAAAGCTAATACATTTGACTACAATTTCCAGGAATAGATACGTCGCAAATTAAATATATAAATCAAAGTGAATGCAAATGAAATATATACATTCATTCTAGAAGAAATAAATCAAAAGCTCAATGGATAATTACTAATAACTTATATTAATGATGCACCATTTTTGTAAAATAACGAAATAAGTGTGGTTAATAATGGAGATTCAAGGAGATGGTGGTAGACAAATATGAAGATGTCGAGTCTTGTGAGTGAATATGGAGAAAGAGTCCAAGGACGGAGACAAGATTAGTATTGTGCATCTCTTCAAGAAAATCACTGCATCTAGCTTAAACTTATTACTTATTGCATCTTTCTTCAAATTCATATGCATGAGTTTTTTATATAATGATTTGTACATCTTATCTACAAGATAACTACATCTAGCTTAAAATCATTATATCCCATCTAAAAAGTATAGCTCTATTAAAACTATTTTATCTTAATTAAAATACTAATAGTTCTTACTGAAAAAAATCACTATATATTTTCTAAAAATATTACTATCTCAATGGTTAAAGCTTGTTTTATATATAATATATATTTGTTTTATTTTGTTTTAAAAAACTTCATCCAGGTTCCAATTAATTTAGGTGTTTGCATGCTAGCTTATTAAAGCGCCGCACTTATTTGACCAATTCTCACAAAGTCTGCTGCCAAAATTTTCATTTGTGGCCGTTCGCACCGTTCGCATTTTACATCCGTTCGCATTTGATCCTTTTACTATATATATATATATATATAATCATGATTAAATAAAAAGAGTTTTAATGTAAAAAGGGTAGGGAGAAACGTGGGCTTGACATGTGGCATACATATAAAAAACTACTAAAAGGGTAAAAAAGGAAGTATAAAATTATTTCTCTCACTCTAGCCACTACGTACCCCCACGTTCCTAGAATACGTTCCTGTTATCTAATCGTCGCCTCTCATCCCAGAAACCCTAATATCGCCGTTTCCTGCATCGATGCTCTTCGCCGTCGTGTTTGTGAGCCGCCGCCACCACCATAGCGCCACCCTGCCTTGCCGTAACGTCGCCCTACACGTTCAGTAAAACCCTAAAGGATACGCCGCCACCCCATTGCCTCCGTTCAACATCGTTCGATTTTGGGTTGCGACCACCGCCACACCATATGTGGTCTGCCGTCGACCATTTGTGCATCGCCATCTTCTGTAGAGCTCCATTTGTGGTCCGCAGCCCCAATCCATCCGCTGTGAACATCCTTCTTGGTGCGTCGTATATCAGTATAAATAGCCACCACCGAAGCCAATCGCTGCCGTCAATCGCTTCCACCCCCACAAAGGCAAGCATCGATTTTTTTTCTTTTGATTGTTGAAGTCGCTGGGCTGGTAAAAGAAATTAGGGGTGTTTGTTTGTACAGTCGATGCACAAATTGTGCTTGTTGATGCACAGTCGATGCTTAAATTAGGGTTGATTTGTTTGTTTATGGTGCATCAAGATTGAAAGTTTTTGCCCAATGTCGTTGTACTGTGAATTTTTTTTTGTATGAATACTATTCATCAAATTCTTGGTTCATCAAGATTGTAACTGGTTCGTGATTCTATTTTATTCGATTTTTTTCTTCTGTGCTTCAATGTATATGAACAGCAAATCTGTGATGCACATCTGCTTCGTTTTATTGTGTATCAGTTTTAGTTTTTTTTGTTTTTGTTTAAATCGTGCATCTTTACACTGTGTTGTATTTGATCGGCGATTAAGAAGCTTCTTGTGTTGATCGGTGATGAAGAAGGGGGTGAGGGTGATGAAGAAGGGGGTGAGGGTGATGAATAGTGGTTTTCTGCAGACGGGATGTAACTGTCCCGTGTTTTTTTGGTTGTTGATTTTACCAGTATACCCTTTTTAATATATTTTAATTCTATTTTCTTTTTTTTCTTTTTTGACTTTTTAATCTTGACTTTTGATTGATCCAAGAGTCAGGATTTCTCCTTACTTTTTGTAGAATAAAACTCTTTTTAGTGGATCCATCACTATATATATATATATATATATATTCTATCTATCGCACATACACCACACAATTCCATTCACCACACAATTCCATTCACGGTCTATAGACCACACACCCACACACCCTCTATTGCACACCTACACACACTTATACAAACTTAACTTTTTCAACTCAAACTCTAACATGGACTATAGACCTTATCCCCTTTTTATTAAATACTTACTTATATTCTAACCAAGCACATATACAAGTCAAGAAAGTCAAGGGTGAGACTATAGTTTGTATTTGTTCCAAGTAACTCATCATCACTTAATATTTAACTTAATAATCTCATCTCCATATCATCTTCTTCCTTATTCAACTTGAATAAACACCTACACAAGCACCACCATTTTTAACCTTTCAATTTCTATAACACACTTTAAATCACCATATTTAATTTCATAAATTCATGAAACTCATACAAAACAAACTTTCTTCTCATCAAGAACATATAACTTTTCTTAAATTCAACAATTTAAGAAATCAACTTTTCAATTTAATTCAAGAATCATAATCATGATGGTTTCTACAAAATTTTTAGCATGGTAACCTTTCTAATACATGTTATTAGTAACCAAGAATCAAACTTCTACCTTGAATCAAAATAACAACTTAGGATGTAGAATCAAGTAGCAAGTTGGAAGAATTTCTCTCAAGTCACACTTTAACTTTCACACACATAAAACACAAGACTTAACCTTGAAGTCATATAAGTACTCCCATTCTCGGTCACCACCTCACACGCACCTATTTTCAATATTTAAAACGTTCAAATATACAGTTTGTCACATAACAGACTAGTAACAATTATTAATTTCTAATAAAAATATATTTGGAATCCTTATTTAAAAACGAATCCAACGATACCATAAACGCATGCTTTTAAAAATAAACGCGTTGACAATAATTTTGAAACTCACTAAACGACTAGGCCCGAAATTGGGATGTTACAAATCTCTCCTCGGAATCCCGTAGCGATCAAACAACCGAGGATACGATCAAACGAGAACTGTTTTTTCGTACGAGAACCAATCTGAGCCGTTCAATTCCCCCTCCTTCAACGTCATTGCCCACCCATGAATTCATCACATGCACCTTGCCACACTTAATCCCCTCACGCTCCACATCCATGAGTTCCACTTTATCAAATCAACGGCTAAGATTGGTTCTCGTACGAAAAACAATCCTCGTTTGAACCATCCCCCATATATATATATATATATATAGGAAAAAGTTCATGCGAGAACCATTCTTAGTGCGAGAACCAATCTATCCCTCCACACTCACCATCCATGAAACTTCTCATATCCAAGGAAAGGCTGAGATTGGTTCTCGCGGTTCTCGCACTAACGGTTCTCGCATGAACTCTCCCCTATATATATATATATATATATATATATATGTGTGTGTGTGTGTGTGTGTGTGTGTGTGTGTACGTATATGTATGCATCTAGATGCAACAAAATTAAAAACCAACACTTTGAACAAGGATTTTTTTTTTTCACATTATAAATTGAAAAAGGAGCCATCTTGTTAACCAATGATTTAAATGGTTAAACTGACTTTAAACTATGTTTACATATGCTTTGGGCCATCTTGAGTAATGACTATCATTAGAACTTGGACTCACAACCTTCGAAATCTTTCACTATCTTTCACTTTGAGGATTGATTAAGGAATCTTCACTGAGGATTGATTGCAAGTTTATTCTCATTGCAGTTAGAACCATATATGTTGTTTTGCAATATTTGGATAAAATTTCCCACAATTGTTGGCCTAGGTAGGACCAAATAGATTTGGTGACATTAACTCTTAAGTAACCTTAGGGTAACATTTTCAACATATGAATCTCTCATGTATACGCTTTACAAGAACTATGGTTAGTTTGAATAAGTCGATTAAAAAGTCAAAAATTCATACAACGTTTTACATGATTCTAACCTTGTCATTGAACCCATTTCGGGCTATGTGTTCTAATTCAACATGTTTTTCATGTAACCTACCCTACCTAGAGGAGCAAGAGGTCTTGACCGACAGGTCTTATGACTAACCTGAAGACGGTAAATCACCTAACTCATAGCTAAAGAACATGTATGAAGGTTTGGTCCCCTGACTTCTGTTATAAATTTCATGTCCCCAACTTCATTTGACAAGTTGCAGTTAAATAATTACATAAATCCATGCAAAACTTTAGATGACTCAAAGCATATCTTTTACTACTATATTTAATAAATAAATGCCAGAAAAACAAACCACTAATATTTTTGAAAAATCCAGAAGAACGACTAACTTTTCAGCTCTAACTTTCATTAGCTTAGGGTTCTTTTGGCCTTTGTGTGCATGTATATATATGCACACATATATCACAACTTGAAGTAAAAGTAATATTACCAATTACCCATTTGCTTCTGGATTTTGGAATTCTGAGAGGATTTACCACCCTTGTCTTTATAAGCATTTCTCGAAGTATTTGTCTTCCTTCCTGCACGGGCTGCTTGAATCGCACGTTTTCTTTGCCTTGCTAAACGTTCCACCAATTCAGGGTTCTCATCCTGCTCGCTTTCATCATCTTCCACCTGTAAAACGACTTCTTTAATTTATTGCTTTCGCAAAAAATGAAATGTGATGCTACTTATGAGTAAAACAATTAATAGTTGTGCAACTGTAATCATGTTTTTGTGAAATGGTCTTATTCTAGTTATTCTATCTATTAATTTCTTAAACGTTCTGGTATTTGTTATGCAGACTTATGAATATCACAACTTCACAAGAAGACGATCAAAAACTGTCCTCCGCAAACCCATTTTATTACAACTAAATATCTTATTTCGATTATTCAATCACAGTCGTTTTCAGAACACACATCTAAATACCTTTAATGTTCTTGAGTTATCATATCGACTTGAATGAAAGGAATCCACATTCATTATGTTTAAAAAGTATTTTGCTCGAGTTGATGACATACTCCTATGAAAATCGGTACAGTTTCATCTTTTGAAATGTAGATGAACATTTACACTTCCTTTTTCAAAAAGAATTCAAATTATTTGCTGTTACCACTTAGTTGATAATATTGAGTTCGGTCCATGAAATTATCGGCTGTATTAGATACTTGACAAATATTTATAATATTCTACTTAAAACTACAAGAGTCAAAGACGATATGACCCATAAAACATCCAAAGAGTAAAAGGGGAAGAAATACTGGATCACTTGTATCTTGATTTTTTCCTTCAGAAGAATGTTGAACCTCTTCTACTTCGCCACAAGCCTTTAGTTGCTCTTCCTCCTAAATAATGTATTTGTATTGTAAATATAATTTTAAATAGCTAAAAGTGAAGAGTTATATATATTTTAATGTCACTCGGTTTAAAAGGACTTAATGTACAAGTGTACCTTGGTCAATGTGCATAAAGAATCAAAACTTTCGATGTCTGCTGCATTTAATGAAGAAGAGCCATGTTCTTCATCTTCTTCGTCTTCTTCTATTTCTTCATCATCGGAACCAGAAATCTTCTCAGTGAACTATGGTTCATCAAAAAAAATGTAAGCCTTAGACAAACATCAAAATCAAATGGAGAAGGCAAGTTATATTATTACTACACTGATAAGTCTAAGTTTGAACCAAATGGGGTCGTTTTATGGCGCAGGTTGAAGCACATTGGGTTGGTTTACCGGAAACACCTTTTCTCTAAAGATTTTAATTTAATTTTATAATTAAATAGTGTCAAATTTAATGTTAAACTATATTATTTCATTAATAACTCTAATTATTTCAGATCCTTGGACTAATTTTCAAGTTATTTATAGTATATATTTGCCTCATTAGACATAAAACATAAACTGAAACATGTCCATTCATAAGTAAAAGGGTCAATATTACCACATCTAAAGAATAAGTACACATAACCCGCATATAATACTGATTATGCTCGGGTTAGGCTTAGATTAAAAGGGTCGACTCGCTAACCCATTTATTTTATATAAGGTTTTTAGTTCCCTATTTCTTTCCAACCCACAAACATCTTCATGACCCGTCAACCCATTTTGACCAATTCATGACCTGTCAGCCCGTTTATTCTATGTAGGTTTGTTTTTATTTCCATATTTCTTTTCAACCCACCAACCCATTTGTGACCCGTCAACTTGTTCGTGACCCGCCAACCTGTGTAAATAAACGTCGTGTCCGCGTGAAGCATATCCGGGTTAGTATTTAAATTTCTAACATGAAAGGTAATACGGCTCGTGTTCAGGTGGAGCCATCTAGACCTGACACGCTTGCCACACCTAAGCTCATACCTTTTCAATATCATCTTGTTCCTTCCTGCTAAAACCACTTGCAGAAAGTTCCTTATCAAGAAAACCAGAAGCTTTCTTTATTGACGAAAAACGAGGCTTAACAGTATCTAATTCAGCCTCTGAATCTGAATTATCATCAGAATTTGCTTCAAAAGAAAGGTTGAACCTCTTGCTGAAAAACTTGATGATGCATTCAACATCACGATCGAAGTACCTAAAATCATATACTAAATCAAGTCAAAGTTGTTTTAATTGAAACTACATTAGACATAGTCAAGCAGGGTGGGACTAATAATCAAAGTTAGCGAAGATCATTTTCTAAGTTTTATTCATACATTTCTGCATTTCGATGAGATACCGATACCATTTGTGGGAAATCGATGATTGTAATTTTCTCCTCATCATCTATCTGCAACAAAGATATAAGATTGATATGTCACTTTATGTTTTGTGAAATTCAGTGGCAAGTATATCTTTCAAAACACATTTCATCACCCAAAAGCGTACCATTATGTTAAATTCATTGAAGTCACAGTGAATAAGCCCGTGCTCCGCCAGACGGACAATAATTCCTATGATCTTTTCAAAGACAGTATCAGTGTTTTGCAACTGCTTCACCTGCACACTGTACAAATATGTTTCAGATGCAGGACAAAATTACGTAAGGCTACAAACAAGAAAACATAGGAAGATCCAAATATTAAACATTAAAGTGAAATATTGCCTACGAAAACTAGTCTACTCTCTAAAGGGTCAAAAGGGCATGTATGAAAAAAGAACTAATTATAATTTCTAACAAGATGCTGATAATGTTTGAAGAAACTAGGTGAATTTTATTTGGTTTAGAGACTTAGAGTCAGTGTCAAACAAAATTTACTGTAAATTCAAATGAAAATGAAAAATACACATTTAAATGCAAATGAAAATGAAAAATACACAAATTTAAATGCTTAAAAACAAGTATTGGCATATATTTTTATTTGAATATAGCAAACTTGAACATGTGTAGTAAAAAGTAATACCTTTAATATAGAATTGTAAATATACTCCATATAAGAAACAAGCAAATATTAAGAATGAACAAGAGAAAATAATTACATGAGAAACAATAGAATATAAACAAAGACAGCACCCTTTAAAAATTGAAAAATAAAAACAAAAAAAGGATAAACCAAGAAGGTTGAATGTGAAGTGCTAGTTTTTGCTTGTTAAAAAAATCTAACATCATATCTATTTAACATTAATTTATTTTTACCTACTACAAAATAGCAAGTATAATGACCGAACTAATGCACGTTGAAATGACATTGTAACAGAATACTTACAGCGGATAGCCTTGTACAAGTGACATAATCACGCAATGGCGATTGCAATCAATTGCATTTGGTACAGGAAAACCATGTTCTTGTAAAGCCTACTCGACAAATAAAAAGTTCTTAGAAACCGTAGATGCAAGATTATAACTTACTATTTTACAATAGAGGTCACAATTACGATCCATTCACTTGCTAATTAAAAATGATGGCTTATGTTTTATCTCAAACTCGTCATCAGATCAAATAATACTGGTCAAAGATCAAATAAAAATAAATAACTAAAAAGAGAACTAATCAAATGTGTTTAACTTACCCAAAGTTTAATTTAACGCATACAACCTCCCAGATTGTTTATTTAGAAGTTTAGATTATTGTTGCCAATATATTATTTTTTAAATGTAAGCAAGAAGGTGGTTTTGGGGTCAACCGATTACTGCGAACTTTGCCCCGTAAGAGGAGATGGTCAGACCCGTTTTGACCCTTACCTGACAAACACCATCTTGCCATCTCAACTCAACATTAAAAAAATTCAAATTGAATATTTTACCTTCATGAAAGCAAATTCTTTAAGAGCGGCAAGGCGAGACAGATAAAGCCAACTAAAGCTATTTCGATGCTTTAAGTAGTCACGTTTAGACTTCACAGCTCTGAAAGAGGTTCTGCCTAACCTGTGTAGTTTCATAGCCATAATTGTACCGTCTTCATTTGCAACCTCAAAAATATCTTTAAGAAAAAAAGCATGTTAGGACTTAACAATGTTTTAAATGAACTAGAAGTAAACGAGTAAATCTCAAATTCTTTTTTTAGCTAATATTACCGGACTCTTTTCCCACACCAATTTGACGTCCCACTGATGAAAACACGCCTCGGTTCACCATAGTCTTTATAGCAAGAAAATCATAACCCAAGTAGGTGAGCCGGAATCCATCATCTACAAACAAAATAATAATAAATTAAAAAAAGAAACCCTAGCAATAGTTTTTGAAATTTAAATTGGCATGCTACTCACATTTTGAAGAGTCATGGTGCAACAACTTGTGCTTGAGCAAATTCTTTAACACCTTGTAAGTCCCTCCATGTCTATATACAATACATATTAGTATTTGTCATAAATTTCCCATTTAACACAAATGCTTAAAGAAAGATGATAGACACAAAAGATGTGTGCAGTGCAGATGCATGCAAGTAGAGATCAAGAAACTATATATTGAATATACATGAATATAATTGTGGCAAACTGGCAATAGAGGTGAACCTGAGTGAAGCAATGCGATCTATGAGCTCTGCAGGTACAATTTCATGCTGAGAAGAAAATAAAACATGTTTTTAACAAGTGAAACAAATAATAGATATACACACATATCTATATATAGTGATACCAACTAGCAATTTAGAAATGAATTACATTACGCATTCCCATCTCGACTGCAGTAAGAACCCTGAAGTCATCTTTGGAAAGGTATCGAAGAACATTCACATCAAGCTTCATTACTCTTCTTTTGCACTTTCTTCTATTGTAAATTGATCAGATGAAAATCATTGTTAGAGTTTAAATTGGGTTAATGAGATGTAAAAAGAAAGAAAAGAAAAAAAGTAATATAAAACAAAGGACAAAAACACTTTGCAAGCAGGAAAGTTAAAATGGGTTAATTGGATCTGTCCCGCATGTATCGCTGCATTTTGAAAGGAAATCATACAAAACTTTAAACAATGGATCTTAGAAGAATTCCCCTGTCTCAGTACGACTTACATCTTATAATTTTTGTTTTACATGTTTTTGAAAATATAAGAGTAAAATGTGACACCATAACAAGACAACAAATCTAAAAGACATACAAGAGAAAGATATTTACATGATAGAGAAAAGATGACAACTGATGCCATTGTGAGAAACATAAAAAGGTCATATACAGAATGAAGGTACATCTTCCCTCCATTCCAAGATAAATCACTTTCATTTCTGAAGTAAAAGCTACTGTTTTCATATGAAAATTCAACATGGGGCATATTGCAAATTTAACATACACTCTTAAAAAATCAATATTTGACATATATGTCAAGAATCATGAGCAAATCACATTAATCACATTCCAAATGACAAAAGCATGAGTATTTGTTTTCTTTTATAAAATGGGAATCCTGAAATTGATAGTTATAGTTTGGTACTCGATTCAAGGAGCTTAATGAGTGTAGATAATTGTTAAGAGGATTGAGGGTTAGAATGGTAAACTCATCTTACTTAACATTTTAGACATTAAGCAAAATGCCTAAATGCTTTATAATGTAGTATAGATATAGATATAGATAATACATGGTTACATGTTTATATAGCGTGTTTCAAGTTTGGAAATCAACTGTAATTTTGCTTTAAATTTGCATATAGTTGCTGTAATTTTAGTGTAATTCTGCAAATAATGAAAATATAGTTGATCTTGTTACCTTAAAAGTATTTCTATGGCTATGATTTAATTTGTGTGATATACTGAATTTTCATTTACTTTGCAATCGGCATATACTTTACCTTTATTTCATTGACTTTCCATATTGATTAGTTATAACTGTGTGAAATGTCGTTGACTATTTACAGCACTTTCTTCTTTCCACTGAAAGCTATTGCCCATGTAATTATTTCCAAATTGACTTCCAATTTATGACTTGGCTATTATGTGGGAAGTATGAAAGGGGGTAGTTTAGTATTTTCCCCTTAACTTTTAACTTTTAAGAGATTAAGCATTTGGGTTAAATACTTTATAATATAGTATAGATAGTATAGTATAGTTATAGAGGGACATATGTTGTTGTAAAAAAGTTGAGAATGAATGCAATAAGATGGACTATACTTTTCAGAGATATGGAAGAAGATGATTGCAGGATTTGTGAGGATCCAGATGAGAAGATACTGGACCTATGTTTCTCGTGATATCTTTCAGCTTCAAGATGGGAATTTAGCTTAGGGATGGTATGTTAGAAATGTAAGATAAATTCCGATCTTAGTTATTTCTGAACATAGGTAGTTGAGTTAGTTATATATGTACGGTAGTTATTGTCGGTTAAGAAGTGGTTATACTCAGTTATGTTCACGTATGTATGTATATATATATATATATATATATATATATATATATATATATAGTGGGAGGTTCAAATGAGAACCTTAAATTAATTGAGAATGGGAGACTCAATCCCAGCCTTCCAATTTCCCCTCTTTATATGTCATTGTCCAACCATGAATTCCTCACATGCACCCTGCCACACTCGATTCCCCCACGCTTTCCATCCATGAATTCCACTTACAAAATGAATGGCTGAGATTGAGTCTCCCATTCTCAATTAATTTATCATTCTCATTTAAACCTTCCCCTATATATATATATATATATATATAAGGGTTCAAACGAGAACTGTTTTTCGTACGAGAACTGCGAGAACCAATCTCAACCGTTCCTTGCATATGGGAAGTTCATGGATGGAGAGCGTGGAGGAGATCAAGTGTGGCAGTGTGCATATGAGGAATTCATGGGTGGGCAATGACATTAAAGGAGGGGAAATTGGACGGCTCAGATTGGTTCTCGCAGTTCTCGTACGAAAAACAGTTCTCGTTTGAACTTTTGCCTATATATATATATATATATATATATATATATATATATATATATATATATATATATGAAAAAGTTCATGCGAGAACCATTCTTAGTGCGAGAACCGCGAGATCCAATCTGAGCCGTCCAATTCCCCCTCTTTCAATGTCATTGCCCACCCATGAATTCCTCACATGCACCCTGCCACACTCTATCCCTCCACGCTCACCATCCATGAAACTTCCCATATCCAAGGAACGGCCGAGATTGGTTATCGCGGTTCTCGCACTAACAACGATTCTCGCATGAACTCTCCCCTACATATATATATATATATATATGTGTGTGTGTGTGTGTTGTAAAAAAAGTTAAGAATGAATGCAATAAGATGGACTATAATATAATTGATTGATTCTTGTATTTATTCCCCAACATATACACCCTACCCATATATATCCATACCTTGATTGTAAGTTATTATAGAAAACCTAAATCCATGGAATTAATACTCAAAAACCAACGATGATGAATTAGGGAATAAGTCAAAAGAGATATAACGAAACTCAAACACTCAATTCATACAAAATAGACCCTAGAAATTATGAACTCGGTCGTAACTTGTACCTGTTTGTCGAGGCAGACTGTTAGTTGGAGGGGGTAGACGTAAGGTGTCAAGCCGACTGACTTTCGAACTAACAAGATTTCAGAACAAAAATATAAAATTAGCAAATAGCATATTCAAAATTACAAACTAGAGCATTAATAATTGAATGAAAGCAACATCACTAATTCCCATACAGTGACAAGAGAGAATATTTAATCTCACAAAGATATATCATAGTGCCCTAAAACTCTAAACTTATCGAACAACTAAATAAATTCACAAATATTTAGGGTTATTTAGGGTTCATAAGTTCATTACCACTTACAAAACTCAAATCTGTGAAAGGACAGAGAAGTGAAGAAGCAAGCAAGGTGTTACACGTGGTTTATTTTAACATTGAGCAAAAACATACAACACAAACTATCAACCAGCAAAAGAAGGAAAATGTTACCTATGAACCAACCTCTAATCTTTCTCAACCTTGCATTAAAAAAAGATTCTTTGACCTATTAAATCGAGTTGAGCTTAAGCTAAATGTGTAAATTAGAACCCAAAAGTGGACCTAAACAGATGACTAAATTGTAACCCTAAATTGTATAGCTAGTGGCATTTGGCAAATTGACTAAAGACCAAATAATTAGAGCTAGTAATTCATATAACCGATACTAGCCACTACTAGGATGAGTTTACATAGGTGAAAAGTAGACATGTTTAGCAGGTGATAATCAAACATTCAAAACACAGAAGTGAAAAGGCCTTAAAAAATCAAACAAACAAGTGAAAGATCAAATCTTAGTAACAATAGACATGGTGATTTCAACATTCACTATAATAAAGAAGCTAACTTCGTGAACTTATAAGCAAAACCTTGCTCAAATTGCAACAAAAGTAGCATGAGTTAACAAGAATCGTCGACATTGTTAATCCAATTCTCTCTATTCATATAGCTTCAAGCTTAAAAATCGAAAAAACAAATAACCGAACTATGAATTTAGGGCAAAATTGATTTTATTAAGACAAGTATGGCAATGGAACCTGTAAGTTTGATAAGATGAAAAGACTTTGACCTCCAAAAGGCTCAGCGAGGAAGAGATGGAGACGAATAAGGGCAGCGGCAGCGACGAAGCGGAGGTGAGGTTGTCGGCTGCTGTGTGGTGAGTAAAGATTAGAGAACGCCGGCGAGAGATAGCGGAGGCGGAATAGAGAGCAGAGGCGTGAGATAGGAGAGATTGAGAGAAGAGGCAGGGTTTTATATTTTTATGCCTCCGAACATAGAATTCGGGGTTTTCTATATTTTTTTTAAAGAAGTTACTAATTTGTTATATGAAGTATGAACATGTATATTTAATTTCTTGTTCAAGAAGCTTCCGAAACTAAGGATGTTTATCAGTTCCGTTTAGAACTTTTGTATCGACACAATCTTGATCTATTTGTTTTGATGCAAGTATTGGTCGTGTCAGTTTTTCATGTCATTATAAACGTGTTAATGGGCCTATTTTGTTAATTTTGACCTGCTATAGCAGGTCACCTTTCCCCCTCATATCACCTTAAAATCGAAACTTTAAACTCAAAATTCTACATTTATACTTAATGAAAATCAATGATTCTTGAGTCTATAAAAAGGTAATCGAGTTGTCTATAATATAATACAAAAACACGACTAAAAACGAGTCTAATATGAGTCAAATAATCAAAATACTGTAAGGGTGCTTAATGGGTCATACCCGAGTACAAGACACATTTCAAGAAACAAGTGTCAGCTTACGTCTCGTGAGTCAATAGGAGTTAGAATATGAAACCAAAAAAACGTTAGTTTAAATCGAATATATATATTTAAATAATTAATTAGCCACACCCGACCCATCATGTATTTGACCCGAACATGTAACCAAAATCATGTACCACATACAGGGTCAAATATCGATCGTATCAATCATAATCATTTCATATTCATCATCATCGTAACCGTAATCATATCATGTGATGTTTGATCAAGCCCCCCGTTCGGCCAACACCACTCCAGCATACAGTCACACAAGGTACCCGTACACCATGTCCTGCCAAGGTCGTCTAGAAAACCCGGCAGCCCAGTATATGGCTAGCACTTTGTCCTAGAAGATCCTTGTTTCCTGCTAGGTCCGCATAACCGCAAATGAGCAAGTAGGATTGCTACCCCCGCCCACTAAGTTCAATCCACAATATTATAAAATTCATCATGTATGTGTAGCATACAAAATATTAGATTATAATAAAGTAACCATGTACACATACAATATCATGTCGAATAAAGCGAGTCAAATACCCATATAAGTACCACATACCACCGATTAATCATTTAAATTAAACGTGTAAAACCTTTCAAAAATGGTTTTGTTGTTGTACTCGGTTTTAGAAAACTATTGAACTCACCTGAGGTCCCGAAAGTAGTAGACAACGAATCCGGTCAAGAACGAAATCACAAAACAACCTAAACAATAAGCGAAACCTTAATCATTATCGAGTAACGAAGAAAGATAGCAAAGAACAAACGAATCAATAATCTTAATCTACTAAACTTTAATCGTTACTCGAGACATGCTATTACAATTCACAATCTATTTAACTACCGTAAGTCAAATTCTTAAATAATGAATTACAATCCCATAGCAAGCTAATAGCGATTTAAGTCCAAATCTCACCAACTCTATTTTCCAAATTTGCAAATCAATTCTCAAGTAATAGTCGTAATTCTATTACAACCAACAAAGAATCATAATTTGATTCCACCAAGATTATATTGCAGTAAACACTAATTGCAATTAACACATGAATTCATATTCAGATAGGCAGTCAACTGGAATTCTCCTACGACCTCTCTAATAACAATAGTAATTCTTGTCTATCAAAACAATCATTATTCATAAACCTCACCTACAAAAACTTCGTTGAAGAACAGTTTGCTTGCAACCAATATGTCTTCAATTTTTATTTACCAAACTTAATCATTCCAAGTTCATTACATCAAACTTATAACCTAACATAATTTGTGAGTTTGCTTACAACTTAAACAATCAATTTGTTTGGGACTCTACGCATCAACAGCCGCCCCCACCATACAATTCATTCGAACAGCTCCTGCTCCTCAATTTCAATTCATACCGAACTACAAATCAAACGAAACATGGAATTAAAGGATTATAATACTTACTTGATAATTTATTTCCTCAAACCTATATCAAATCGTGGCTTTCTTCTTCCCTATAGCTTGCAGCCGTCGAGAGAACACAGTAGCAACAAGCTGCCGTCTCTTTTTTTCTATTTTTTTTCTTTTGTGTTAATATTAACCAAGACTATACGGAGTACATGCTTCAAGCATGCTTGAAGCATAAGCCACATCACTGCCACATAAGCATGACACCCTCCATGCTTCAAGCATGCCAAACTAGGGGGCTACCCATGCTTCTCATGCTTCAAGTTTAAAAAAAAAAAAAATTAAAAATATATAGCCGTTAGCCAAGCATCCACCAATCAAATTTCTCCTCTCTCTTCGGCAAAAATGTACCGAGAATCCATGCCATTTTGCGGTACCGAGGTGGCGGGGTGGTGTGGCTGGCGGTACCACCGGTGCCACCTCAGCTTGTCGCTGCCATGCCGTGGGTATTCCCTACGGTCTAATAACTCCCTTACTAGTTTATCACGCCGTGTATAAACACGAGAGATGATTAAAATAAAGTATAAAATTTGATGGTGTAAAATTGTAAGAGGTGTAGTAAAATAATTGTAAAACGTACATGAAGTGTTTACCACCCGTCTTTTATTTCTTTTTGTTGAAGGTTATTTGAACGAAATTGGAGGGACTAATTTTAGCTTTTGAATTAGCCCATCAATGGTCCAGATTAAATTTTAAAAATTTGAGCGGAGTGACATTTTCCTAATTCACGTGTGATGATTTTACAATCACATCTGATTGTATACTGAATCACATGTGATTAAAATATTAATATTTCAGGACTATGTTTTTTCTATAAATTTTATTGAATACAACTCAGGATCTCTAATGTCAAAGTAAAGAAATAACAAAAATAAAATTTAAACATGTAATAATAGATAATATATAGATTATTATCTACCTATTTTAAAACTAAACATACAAATAAAGACAAGATTAAAATATTGTTCTCATAGTTAATAACACAAATCTACTCACTTAAAAATATAAATTTTTAAAAAATACAATAAATATGCACGTATATTTAGGTATAATTTGAATAATTTATAATACATATTACTATAATATCTCACGCGTGTGGTATAATTTGAAATATTTATAACGAATATTGATGTTAATTCAAATAAATAATACGGATGTCTAAAATAAAGAAAATGATTATAAATATTATTTTATTTAATATTTATCATATAACAATCCTAATCAACTAAAAATATGAAAAGGGTTAAATTAAGAAATATGAGTCTTGGGATTAAGGATGATGACATCATATTTATTTGTAATCTTAATTTATTTTTTAAACAAAAAACTTCTATTGGTTAAATTAAATTTTAAAAAGGAAATTTTTGCTAAAAGTCTATTCTTTTAATAATATTTAGTTAGATTAATCCTATTACCTCCCATCTTTACTATAAGTCCTTAAGCCCAATACATTTATTTAAGCCCATTCATTTCAATTAATCCATTGATATACTCATAGCCCACTAACAAAACTAAAATCTTGATTAATATTTTAATCTATTCAAGAAACGGCTATAACGTTTTTTCTTTGTTAAAAAAAAATAATAATATTAATAGTCAAAAATTCCGATCGTTACAAAAACAAGTAAGAATTAAGCGAAAAATTAGTTTTTTTCAGCCCTGTTTTTGAATTGAAATTGAATTAAAAACGACACTTTAATCTCGAAATTCTCCATTAATACATTATGAAAATTTATTATTCTTGATCCTATGGAAAAGTAATCGAGTTATTTAGTAGTACAAAAAGAACGACAAAAAACGAGTTTAAAATGAATCAAATCATTAAAAACAGTAAGATGGTCTCGAATGATACATAAACGACTTTAATTAGCAAATTATTGGGCTACACTTGATGAAAATTCATAAATTTGGTGTCCTTTGAAAGGTAAAATGATTATTTATAAGGTTCTGCAAAAAAAAATTAATGAAAACGATCAAGAATCGACCGAGAAACCTGTTGGATAAGTTGCAGGTTGACTGACCACATGTATAAAAAAATAGACGTGCCACAATGGAACACGGGGGAAAGATGACAGCTATTTAATAACTTGACCCCTATTATTATATACTAGATTAGATGCTCGTATGATACACGAGATGGTTAAATTAATAGATACTAAATGTTAATAATAACTTATTAAATAATTATAAGGCACTAATTAATAAATGAGAACTTTAAAATTAGATAAATAATAAGCATTTAAAAGTAATATATTCAAATAGTAAAAAAATATATGTTTATATACTACACAGTTTAGAACCAATGATTAGTGGATGCTCAATTAAACATAACTTATGGGCTGTTTGTTTGCTGCTTAATGGAATCATTCCGCGCTGAATGCGGAATCGTTCAGCATTCAGCGTGTTTGATTACTGCCTTTGAATGAAGACTGTGCTGAATGAATCAGAAGAACGCTGCAGAATCATTCTACCTTAAAGTTCATGATGAATCATTAAGCACTACATATTTTACCATAATACCCCTTCTTTCACATGTTGCTTTGTTAAACAACCATATCTTATAATATAATATATCACTATTAAGGTTAAAATTGTAATATGCATCATTTAGATTGTTCATTCAGAACCTTAATCAAACAGCATATCACACTTAGAAACATATTCACTCTGAGCCTTTGAATAATTCAGACCACATAATCATTCAGTGCTTGATGGTCCCGTAAATTATACGGATGAAGCAATGCTAAATCTTTAGTGTGTGTTTGTGTGTGTATTCGGTAATGAGAGAGAGCCGAGAGCTTTAGAGAGTTTACACAAAGGATGAATAATGCAAAGCTTAATATTGAAATGTGGGGGAAATGCCTTTATATAGCATTTCCCCAACTTTGTGTAATTACATATTACACCCCTCACTTTAATATTTCTAACAATTTCCCCCTAAGTGAGGTGTGTAATCATTCAGACTGCAGTGAAGATCATTAGAGACATTGTTGGAGCACAATGAAGATCATTCAGACTGTAGTGAAGATCATTGTGTTCAGTATGCTGAATTGGTTTAAATCTCATAATTTTTAAAGAAGATGGAGTTCCCCTACAATTCAGTTCGATTTCATTTTGTTCAGCATTAGCCCGAGTCTAATGATCTGAGAAGCTTATTTTGTGCAGTTTTATCATTTCATGATATAACTTGCTTTCTAATGGATTGTTATTTGCAGGGGGAGCAAAATTTTATTTCTTCACTTAATTGGTGACAACAAATTTTCATTCATCAATTTAGGGGGAGTTTTTGTTTTTACTATTTTATATCTTTCGAAAACTCCAAAACATTGAAAATGAAAATCCAAAAACATTATAAAATTTCAAAATTCAAAAAGATTTTTGGTTTTCATTTGTAGTTAATTGTTCAAGAAGGTATTCATTCTTCGATTCATTCTGATACCTTTCTTGATTCACCCTTTTGTTGATCTTTTGAAAGATCGCCTTTCATTTCCGCGATTCCAACTCATTATCTCATTGATAACCTTCCTTCTGTGCTGAATGTTTCATTCTCAATGGAAACCGCTCATTCATGTGTTATAATTCAAATGATCGAAAACGCACCATGAGTGAGGGAGTGTACGCATTTATACTCCTATGGTCTATCCAGAACCGGAAGGACCTGCCCCAGGAGCTCACCATATTCTAGCAAGAGATAGTAAGGGTTACTTACTAGGTCATCTAGGTGAGCAGAATCAGATATCACGGGATACTGATTGGTGTGCAGAGATAAAATTAAACAGAGCGGGGTGGAACATGAGATGGGGTGCATATGATCAACAAATCTTCTTGAGCTTATTGTTAAATCATTCTGTGACATTTTTGTCAACATTCCTGATTGTTCATAATCTTTGATTGTTCAAATCTTCCTTGACAGTCCTTCTCAACACTGAATTTCCTGAAAATCATTCTTGTTGATTAAACACTATATGATTTCTCATATCGGTTGCGAAAGATAACAAGTGTCCAAGTGTATCCAACAAGAGATACATACATTAGTTTGGAAAGTAAGTTTGAGGGAGAAGTTGAAAAATAGGTAGAGAGCTGTGGGTGAGACAAGATCAAAAGAAAAGAAAGATCCTTACCAAATAGTATACATCTGGGTAGCCACATCTGCTATCTCATTAGTTGAGATTTGGTATTGAAATAGACATCATGGACCCAGTGATGCAATGCACTAACCCCACCCAGCTACTCAATTATCTCTTAAAAGATGATTGTTTCAACTTCACACGGAGATTTAGCAAATTTCTATTGACATCTCACTTGGGGATTGTTGATATTGAAACAAGGAGGACAACTACTCCGGTCCCCGACTTCTTTCATGCACTAATCGAGTCTAGAGCTTATTTGAATATAAATTTCTTTTTTTAGGACACATGTTGGAACTTTAATGCATATCTAGTCTTTCGTGACTACCGGAACATCTTGGAGTGATATCTTATGTGATATTCACGATGATTAGATGGAAATCCTACCAGTGCTAACATCACGCCAAAGCTGAAAGTACGTCACACGGTTTATTTAAACTATTGTGTTAACGAGAATCTATGTGATCTCGGTGTTATACCACGGGAACTTTGAGACGATGCCCTCAAGACTGTCTCTGATACTTTCATTTTCATATCATTGTGGTGACACCGCTACTTCAACTGAGTCTCATGATGCGGTTTCTAAAATCATATACATGATGTTCATGACAAATCCTGATCATCATGAGGGGGAGAAATTTTAATACTAAATCAGTTGATTTTGAGCCTATCGATCAAGAAAAGATTCATTTGTTGAAAGGGAGACAAAGAGAGCTAAATTTACAAATTCATATGTCAAGTCAAGGGGGAGCAAAGAAAAGAACAACAAAAGAGAAAGATACTAAGATTTAGAACAGTGAAAGTGCTTGATTGAAAATTCAAGAAGTTCTGATGAAATAAACCAGATCTAGAGCTACATTCAAGGAGGAGAGAAAAAAAAATTCTTCTTGAATCGTTTTGTTTAAAGGCTCAAGATCGCAAATGCTGAAAACCACTTCAAGCTAAACCGTCAATACAACCAATGGTTGAAAAACCTTAGGTTACTGGTGCAAGTCCGAAAATCACAAGAAAATGGATGTTACTGTGAACTTTAATTATTCAAGTTCTCATCAATATTTTAATTTGAAGACTATTCTGAAAATTGAAGAGTCTAATTTTTAAGATGAGAAGACACTCTGAAGACATCCAATCAAAGACTGAAGATTCAAAAAGAAATCATTCAAGTCTTGTCTCCCAAAAGCTTCTAAAGAATGCAGCAAGAAATCTGCATATTTGTAAGGGGAGATTATTAAAGATCGTATGAAGCTAAAAAGACCAACATCTTCTATTTTCTATACAAAGGGGGAGATTGTTAGAATTAAATATTGTATAGAATAGAAGATTGAATTCTAGGTGACGTTTGTACTACGTACAAACTTAAAGGACTAAATATGTAAATACCCTAAGGGGTATATAAGCCAAATGACTAGTTGTCATTTGGTGGACTTTGGCATAATCTCAACCTTATGTATGTGTTCTTCAAAAAAAAAAAAATTGATGGTCCCGTAAATTATACGGATGAAGCAATGCTAGATCTTTAGTGTGTGTTTGTGTGTGTATTCGGTAATGAGAGAGAGCCGAGAGCTTTAGAGAGTTTACAAACTCAAAGGATGAATAATGCAAAGCTTAACATTGAAATGTGGGGGAAATGCCTTTATATAGCATTTCCCCAACTTTGTGTAATTACATATTACACCCCTCACTTTAATATTTCTAACAATCTCCCCCTAAGTGAGGTGTGTAATCATTCACAACAAATAAATACATAAATCTATTAGTATCCAGATTTGTTGCGAATCCCGAATGCCACTTGCCACTTGCGTATTTGCCTTCTGCTTGCCAGTATCGTTCTCATCCTTTCTATAGCACGATAGGCTTCCGCATGTTCTTCATCAGTATAGGCTGCCCGGTTATCCCACACTTTCTAATGTATCTTATGATGGAGAATTTTCAAAGTGCCGTCTGAATACGTGTAACACCCCGCTTTTCGAAAACCAGATTTTTCATTTTAATAATAATAAATCAAGAATCCAAACTGTGTGGATCCGTTTGTAAACTCAAATTTAACCAAACCTATTTTTTTTCAAAATATAATAAGCAGCGGAAAACATTTTAAAGTGGCCATTAATTACATACAAAATTTGCCACGATATACAAAATATTAGTTGGTGTTACTAAAACTGTTCACCGACCACTTAACTTAGTTTATACAAACATAAACAGTAATAAAAGTAACAAAACAAGTGTTCCTCCAAAAGACAAGTAATAACCAGCAGGTACCCAAAGCTCACGTGCCTAAGTGTTACCTGCAGTCATGGGAAGAGTATCTGTTAGCTAATTAAAGCTAGTGAGCATAAGATAGCATAATCATTAACATAAACATCTCACATATCACATATTACATATTACATATCAATTATCAGATAGTGCTATCCTAGCACCTCGCGATGAGCTGGCACAGCCAGAAGGAAGCATAATCTTGCAGGGTAGCTAGCCCGGCTCAACACTCCTAACTGGGGAAACCAGACACATCAACCGCGCGGGTGGGTGAGCGGTTAGCGGTCCACCGTTGCGTTTCAGGCCAAAGCCTTCATGGGTACAACAATAAGTCGATCCCCATTGCTCTCGAGGAACGCTGGGTTTGCAACCCCAGGTAGTTGACGCTATCATCGACCCGCAGGTCTCAAAACGCCCCAGACCTCGTGCTGGCCTCGTTCAAGGACTATAACCAGCCCCCATATCTCGGATCCGATCACAAATACAAATCTGACCCATTCGGGCCTCATAGCGCGCATATCACAACCACATAAAATCCATAGTTCAATTCATACATGCTTCTTGCATATTCATAATCATATCATAAATCATGGTTTAATTGTTACATGTGTTATGCATAAACATAGCATACATCAAGTTTAATTACATTTCATGGAATTACTAGCACATATAAATAACATGTAACACAGTTATATTAATTCTTATGTCATCCTATACTCACATGAGAGGCTAGAGGCTACAGTAAGCAAATATCGTGATCGTCTCGATCTTCGGAGTCGTTCGATTCACCTATAAGATAATACTCATGTTTAGTCACTTCACACAATGCCAATAAGGTTAGGTAGTTCCTAAAATACCACCATTCATGTGTAGGCAGCCTATTATAGCATACACATGAGCTCAATAGGCGAGATATATTGCTAAACATCTCACACACCCCATTTGCTATGACTACCTGCCACTAAACTAGGTATTTAACCAAAGTCATTTTCATATCATCCCTTGAAATTATAATATTATGAAAATAGACTCTCTTAGCTTCGAAACGACAGGTTATACGCCTCAAACAGAGTTACGGTTGATTTTATATGATTTTTCAAAGTTTGGGTTGCTGTGTAGAAAAAAACCTTCTGCGGCCGTAGGTAAAATCCTCTGCGGCCGTAGGAGATCCCTTCTGCGGCCGTAGGGAAAATCTTCTGCGGCCGTAGGAAGCTATTTGCAGACAGTGTTCGATTTTCAGCCCCTGTTCAGTCCATTTTTCATCCCAAACTCAAAACTAGTAATCCCAATCCAATTTCCAGTGTTTCCATATGATTTTAGGTAACATAACAAGTCTAGAAACATACATTTAACAAACTCTAATCAAGGATTCATGATTTAGGATCAAAATCTTCATTTTTGACCCATTTGGTGACTATTATAAAACATGATCCAATCCATCTTCTTAATTCATGAAATTGATTCCTAGATGCTTAGAAATCATGTAAAAACAGATTGGAACACTTGAACTTAATTGTTGATGGCTAATTTGGATTTAGCCATTTTTGACCTAAAGCTTAAAACTCAAGAACAAGGATGAGAAGATGAAGATGAACTTACAAAAGATGAGAGGATGATGAATCTTGGACTAGAAACAGATTATGGTTTGGATTTGTTGTTCGAAATTTTGTCTTGATGATTGTCTCCCGTGATTTCTCCTTCAAATGCTCAAGAACACAAGTTGAGAGAGTGAAGTGTGTGTGTCAAGTGTGTATTCGTACATGTGTATGTGTAGAAGAGAGGAGACCGACTTTGGTCTCCAATATTATCCAAATGGGGTATTTTGTTCCCCTTCTCAACTTACAACTTAATACCCGCTTGCCCGTTTCAACTAACGAGGATATTTTCGGAATCCTTATTCAAAACCGTTAACTAATATATTAATTTTATTCATTTTCGTTATTATTTTAATATCACCATTTCTTATTCATTTTCATAATAATTTAATATTAACTTAATTAAATAAATTCTAATATCTATTATTAAATTCGAGATTCTAAATCACCAATAGTATATACGACTACGCTCATTTTCAGGATGTTACAATACGCCATGAGTTCATCAAGTCTGATGAAGATCTTTTCGCCTTTTGTATTCGTTGAGACGACCCCTCGATCACCTTTAAAGTTTGGATGTCCATCATAGATAACTGTCAATTCTTCAAGCTTTTCTAGATCTGGATGACTCTGATTAGGCTTTAAGAGATTGACTTTCAGATAGTTGTTTTCAGCTCCGAGTTGCAGATCATGTTCCTCAAAGTATTCCATTAAATTTCTCATGTATTTCATCAGAGCACCTCTTCCAAACTCTTCTTCAGGCCACTTTCCTCTTTTCTGGAGAGGGTGTCAAAGATAAAACTGATGTCTTCAATACTTACAAACCTTAAGTCTGCTTCGTTGAGGAAGTACCTGCAGATAAGTATGAAGTAACAAGTGGGACAGGTACAGTAGCAACAACGGAGGGAGCAGACATGTATTTTCTCCTTTTCTCCCCCTCGGGTTGATCATCCGGATCCTGATCATCCCGCCTCCTCTTACTCCCCTGTGCCTGAGCCTGACAAGTTGTTTCTAGGCTAGTCAGCCGATCTGTGACCTTTGAGAGAGAGGTGTAGAAACCTTTGGTGATCTCATCAATCTTTCTGTTTACATCTTCATGAAACTCTTGAAAGTCATCCATGGAGATTCCCGATGGACGCTGTTCGTTGCGAAGAGTAGTCAGAAGGTCTTGATCATGTGCAGATTCTGGCCTTTGCTCCAGAAGTCTAACGTACAACATGCTCTTTAAAGCATCTACAGACATTGTGGCAGGATCAGGTTGTGATTGAGGCTCTGGAACTGGAGGACGGGCAGCAAGAAGTGTTTCAATTCGGTTTAGCTGCTCAGCTTGTGCCTTGGAAGCTTGCTCTATCCGATCCAACTTTTGATTTGTCATCTGCAGTTGTTGGTGGATTGGTGACACGGCTTGTTGAATATATTGTTGAAGTTCTGCACGTGTAACAAACTCAGAATCACCAAGACTTTCGGTTGAAGTACCAGCCACATAGGCAGTACTACCTACTGGAGCAGCAGGGATGTTGGCTCCAGCAGGATTTCCTTCCAATCCTCGAATGGAACCTTGAAAGGTACCACCTCTGGAAGTTGAGGAGACTTGTTGAGCCAACAAGCTTAGTGCATCGATTGTTACCCTGTGTTGGTCAAGATATGCGGAAATCCGCGGTATGTAAAATCGTGCATCAAAAGGAGTCGAGGACGAGGGAGACGGTCCTCTTTGTTCAATAGGTCCAACACCCAATTGGGGTTGACCCAGTGTATGTGCATAACCCTGTGCAATAAAGACGGAGTCTGTTGAGAGACACCGTAGTGGCTTGGTGGGGCAGAAACTTGCACGGGTGGGATCACCGCGACTTGTTCAATATGAGGCCCAACAATGTCAGGCCCCATAGTGGATGTGGTTTCCCGGCTTTCTGGGTGTGGTGTTCCTTTAGCACTCATATTTTCTTTTCTCACCTCCTCTCGTTCACTCATACTCCTATCTTCTTCTTCTTCACCACCGCCAACTCCATATCCGGCATATTGATTAGGATCTAGTAAAGAATCAGGAGTGACAGAACCAGATTCAACAAATAGTGAATGACTTGGTGAGGTGACTGGAATGTCATGTTTAGGGGCAACTATGGCCCTGCGAATGATAGGAATGGTGGTTGTTTGGGCAGTTAAAGTCAAAGGAATAACCAGACCCCCAGGTTGTGGAATGACCTGAGTAGTTTGAACGGGGTGAGTCTGGTCAGGAGAGGTAGTATGTGGGTCAGTAAGTTTCATGAATGAGGGTGTGATTTCTGCTGGTTGTTCGATTGGTTGGTCAGGGGTGCCCACGGGAGATATACCAAGTTCAAAGGAAGGGGCATCTCCTGGATGGGAAGCAGACTCATCATGAGAAGAACTGGATGACTCAGAAACGTCAAGACCAAGTTCTGTAAGAACAGCTTGGGTGCGGGTGGATTGTGAAAGAGATTGAACGATGGCTTGAATGGTGGCGGGATCATAGGTATCCCCTCCCTCTCTACTCTCAACACCTTCACCTTCATCACCACCCCTCTCAGAATTTTCCCTCTCCTCTTCCCTCTCAGCATCTCCCATAGATAGCTGAAGCCTATCCTCTATTTCCTCACCAAGTGCTACTCCTCCCTGGGCAGGTATGGCCGGTTCTGGCATAACCATGGGAGGTATTCCTACACTCTCCCTATAACTATTGACAATATCATTCTGCTCACAAAGATCTAAGAGAGATACAGGGAAGGGTCTTGGAATTGGCATGTTGGCTGGAGCGGCAGGTTTTATATACAAGAAAAGTTTAGGAGTAATAGAAGGTAAACATGTCCTCCGAGGAATATCAGCATTCCGATCCATCACAAACTGGATGATCATTGGTAGGAAGCGGTGGTACGGCAGCATGTTTGCATCTTTCTTCTTTTGGGAATTCTTCCTTTGCATAGTAGCTTTAATATCTTGGAAAAGAAGAAATGCATAGTCTACATGCATATGGTTGGCTGCAGCGACAAAAATTTTGAGCTGATACTCAGTGGGGAATTCATAACCCGAGTGCTTTGGGGTGAGACACCTTTGAAGCACTGTCATTAATGTATTATACTGAAGGGTTTTGAACCTGACCAAACCACCATATGACACAAACTGGTCAAGCCTGGGTTTGATTCCACTGGTTCAATCCTAAAAGCGGAACTGAATTGAACACAACCCTCTAAACCCCAAAAGGGTTAGGATCTTTAAAACTTACATTGATCAACATAGTTTCTTGCAAAACAATCCATATAGAAGGGTTACAAGATTATACCTGAACAAAACCTTAGGATTGCTAAAGACAGTCCACCATATACTGCACCTCACTGGAACTGGCTGCTAGACCGCTCCTGGATCACCAAGGCTTCAAATCTCGAAACACTTGTGTGTGTGTCCTTGCTTGAGTCGATCACCAAGTCGCAAAACACCTTTGGTGTTTTGCCTTTCGGTTTCGTCGAGAGGAAAGAGAGCCGAGAGAGAGATAGTCGACCGAGAGAGATATGCGACGAGGGAGAGAGGGAGGGGAGTGGTGGCTAGGGTTAATCCTTATTGTCACTTATGATTAATCCTTAAGACTTAAGGATATATATAAGGATTAAATGGACCTAAGCCCGTTTAATTAAAAGCCCACTGGTTTTAATTAAACTTTCATCTCTTCTCATTTTGACCCCCTGGACTTTACTAGTTAGTTAATTAACTATTAATTAACTTAGTCCGTTAAATATTAAAACTTAATATTTAATTCCCATTAAATAATAAATAACTATTTATTATATATTTCCTTTCTAATAATTAATCCAAACTGGATAATTATTTATATCTCTCAATAATTAATACTAATGATTAATTATTCGTTTATCTCTTTAATAATTAATCTAACTGATTAATTATTTACTCTTTTTCTTTAATAATTAACCTAACTGATTAATTATTTCCACACAGATTTATGGTGAAATCCAACTGTTCTGAATTGAGTGTGTAGCAGTGTGACCCTTTAGTCTCTTATAACATTGGATACAATGTGCCCATTAATTATCTCTGCACATAATCTAACAGACTCCCACTTGTGCAAGATAAGTAATAGTTACTGCACATTATTAGCCTAAGGAGGTCCCTAGCCAGACACTTAGGATAACCAGGTTATAAGAACTCTTATACCCCAAAGTAACTTGTGATAAAACTTCATAAGCAAACTGCTTAGAAGTAACCTGTTATAAACTAACTGTTTATAAACTAAACTATCATAAACTCCCTGTTCATGAATGGGTACGTTCTATATAGGTTTGTCCCTTGCAGCGTGATATTTCAATTTTGAGCATGAGCATGGAGTGTCAACTCAGAGACTCAAGAATTATGTTCATGACATACTTGATTTCAAAACTGCGTGATAAACGACAAAGAACAGATCAGATCGTTTGGGCACGGCCGTGCACTTACCAGTTTCTCTTATCAGTCAAGGGGCCCGGAAATATCTCTCCTAAAAAGGAGGTGCAATTACCATCTTGCATATTTGCATTTGGCAACACGGCTCCCACTGAATCTAGAAACGCCCCTTATGACCACCCTGTTACGGCGTGGCGTTAGAACGCGTTAAGAAGACAACAGTTACCGCATCCCAAACCAAATACCTCAAGCTTGAGGATAACCTATGTGATAAATACTTTTGACACGAATCCACAAAGTATTTTTCACGGTGGGTCAATCCAATATTCGTAACCCTAACGAATATCCGTAAATTTTGGTCCGCAAAAACCGTTCGCAGCTATATTCGATATACTTTCGAATCTACCCCAAAATTACGATGACTTTATAACCCTATCATAGTTCCCACCACGATAAGTAGTCACGGATAATGTTTTGAATAAACCTAGTTTATTCCTGGATGAACCAAAACATACAAAATTGTGAAGAACAATGAAACTAATTTCTACACCCTTCCATATTCCTCCCTGGAATAAAGATGTATAATTTCTATCATTTCCCTGACTCGATTCACGGTGTTTATCTGAAATTACTTATTATTTTTACATTGTAACTTATCACGGATTACAAAGAAAATAATATGGTTATGAACCCTAAAACACAAGACTAGTACTTTGGAGTACTCTTTCTTGGTTTAGCTAGAAATCGTTCTTGCAACCTAAGAACACTTCTAGGCTTACTTATTTTATAAAATTCCTTAAACTTGGAGAACTTGAAATAACTCCTTGTTTCTGATTTATAAAACAACCTCCCTGTAATTAAAACTTTAATTACATTTGTAGACGTATTAAATATTACTAGATTTATATCCTTTTGAAATGATAAATCCTCTTACACCTACTTGTAAGAAACTTGAAACTAGATTCCCAGTGTATGCCAACACTTATCTAATTTCATTTCTAAGAATGTTAAAGAACATCCTATTTTATCATTTCTAACGTTAACCAACCAATAACATTGTTAAGCTGACTCACTGAACATTTTAGAATGTATATAATTTTAAGTCATAGCTTGACTCAAAAATCTTGCAATGATATCTTTATCGAGTACCTCTCAATAAATCATGCATCCCTCGGATTAGTTCTTTCTCAAGAACTTACTGTTTTAGATAGCTTCTAAAAAATCCGATAATTATATATTCTAAAAGTTCGATCTTGTATTTATCATACTGGTTAAAAATAACCTTTTATTAACTCTAATAAATACACTAGTCAGGTGCTCCCACTATCTTCTATGAAAAAGTGCTTTCTTTAAAACATCCTTTTTAGGTCTTAGTCAAAACTTGACTACCATGCCTAAAACTTGTGTTCCAAACACATGTTTTAAATGTTGGAGTATGCCCACTGACGCACGTACGCCATTAGGATCACTGCCAATAAAGCGTGGGCCTATTGGGTCACACGCCGGGGATCAATCCTGACAGCAATGAAAGATGAGGGACTGAAAGTGTCAAAGTGGAGAAGTTGGTGTGCAGGAAGATTACGCGACGCGGCCCTTGTTATGGTACGCGACGCGGATTTTCCACGGCGTGGAAACATACGGGCACGCGGCGCGTAAATTCATCTGACAGCATGCAACTTTTGGCTCCACCTCCTTTTTGGGCCAATAAGAGAGCTTGCTTTCTGTTGGCCGGCCTTGGGGGAGAATAAAGGGTCTTTTGGCTCATTTGACATGCAAGGAATTCGGATTTCTCTCTCACTCTCTCTCTCTAGAAAACCCTTGAAGCTACATGGCACTTTGAGAGATCTTGCATCTTCTCGTTAGTGCATGTGAGGTTTTATACCAGATTTGAGAGAGTTTTGCTGTCCTTGTGGTGGATTCAAGTCGTTGAAGTTCATCCAAGCAAGCTAGTACTTGTGGATTGAGCAAACCCGGGGTGGATCATCAATAGAGAGGAGCTCGGTTGCTTCTTCATCATCACCACCGGTTTCTACAGGTTGCTGGAGCTATGGAGAAAGGTATATCCTTCTTTCTCTTCCTTTTCCATGTTGCAAATACTAGTGGTAGAGATTGGTCCATTTTGGGGTTTTATGCTTTGTTTGCTTGTTCTCTTGATTTGTTTGTTTCATGTTGCTTCCGCTGTGCTCGTAGAACCCCAACATTAAATAACTTAGTTTTTGTAAGAAATTTGTTTTATGAAACCATGAACTTGGATCTCCCATATATCCATCTTTCCAATTACGGAAAGTGGTTTCATTAAACTTACCATGATCACAAGTATGAAATACTCATGATGGTATTTTAAATTTCTTTTCTTAAAAACATTTAGTATAAAATTCCCTTGACTATAATAACTATTATAATCACTTTTATACCTATTTAAATGTTTTATCAAAAACTACTTTATCCAGAAATAATGACTATTATTTCCATATGTTCAAGACTTTGAACATTCACTTTTCATAAAACTTTAAATACTTGTTGAATTAGAAAAACTATCTAATCTTATAAACAAAACTTGTTTATACAAGTATTTATATAGTAGAGCCGGCATTTATGTAACTACAACAAACCATAACATAAGATTATTATGAATCACTAATCAAGTCAAAGCTTTGACTTATTAGCACTCTTTTAGTTACAACTGGACTAATCATGATTCATATAAGAAGAACACGTGCACGGATATATAACCAAATAATTAAATTTCCATAAACTTAAAAAATATCTATAAGCAGTATAAAAAAGTTCTAAAACTTAAAGAGTTTAATTAACTAGGAAATAGGAATTATTATAATATCCGTAAGCTGCACGTAGGGTCTTCTCATGCTGGGCCACATCACTTTCCATCTACTCCTGCAATAAATGATTGCAAGATGTTAGAGTACTCATAAAACTTTACAAGTAGGAAAGTGACAAAGAAGCTAATCACGCAATACCTGAGGAACCAGACTTGCCTCCTGCCTCGTGACCTTTCGGACAATCTCGTTTCCAATGTCCGGCCTCGCCACACCTGAAGCACCGATTCTCGGTCCTTGCCTTGTTTGGCTTTGGCTTCTTGCCCTTGTTGTCGTTACTAGCTCTGGGTGCATTTTGGCTGGGCTGGGCCTTGCCCTTTCCCTTTCCGTTGCGCCCCTTCCTCTTCTTACGTCCACCATGCCCCACCATAAGAATGTCCTTAGACTTGGTCCCGATACTCTGCTCAGCAGTCTTGAGCAGTGAGTGCAACTCAGCCACGGATTTCTCCATGTTGTTCATGTTGTAGTTGACTATGAAAGGCTTATAGTCATCTGACAACGAGTTGAGTATCGTGTCCGTTGCTAGCTGCAGCGGTACTGGGTGCCGAAGTCTTTCTAGGTGGTCCATGTAACCTTTCATTTTCATGACATGGTCACTGACCGAGGTCCCCTTGGCCATCTTGCACGAGTTAAATACCCTAGTGGCATCATAACGCTCTGTGCGGGCTTGCTCCTGGAACATGTCCCTCAGCTGGCGGAGCATGTCATAGGCAGGAGTCTCCATCATGCTCGACTGCAACTCTGGACTCATAGTCGCGAGCATGAAGCAGCTGACATCTAGGGCATCATTGGAGCGCTTCTGAAAAGCCTCCCTGACCTCTGCCCTGGCATTGTTGGCAGGGGGATTTCCTAGAGGTTGTTCTAGGACATACCACTTTCTCTCGTGCCTCAGCACGATCCGGAGATTTCTCTCCCAAGTGAGAAAGTTGGATCCGGTGAGATTATCCTTCTCAAGGATAGAGCGGAGTGAGAGGTTATTAGTACTGGTAACGTTGGTTGCCATCTACAAATTAAAACCCGGTTTAATTAGTAATTGCAAATAAACTTTCTAATCATATATCATCAAACCCATAAATAATATATATTAGACCTAGGACCCATATTTCACATACTTGACGCAAGGTTTGGGCACTTCCCGCCAAGTCATGCTATTTCTGGTAGGTAACACCCTGCCAATCGTACCTAGCTGATATGACTCCTAGAACCTCGTAGAGCACTTAGACCCAGTCTAGTATGTTTAACTCTACTCTAGTGCTTTTTGGGCCGGGACTCCCGATTATCACCAAAATAGATCGCACCACCTAAGACAGCATGAATTTTGGCCGGGACTCCCGATTATCGCAGAATCTTTCATTCCCCTTCTCGCAATGGTTTAAACCTGGATGCCCAAGGTTTGGGCACTTCCGACACCCGAGTACCGTTTAACAGTTAGGGTGTACCATTAGGTGGGTAGCACACTGATCTAAGATTTTTCTTGGGTTTTATAATTAAGTTAAAAACTTAATTTTCCAGTTTTTGAAAAACCATTTTAAAACTAACTGTTTTAAAAATACGATTTATATGTGTACCTAAACTAGGTGCACAAAACGGCCGTTATAAGTTCCAAACTTATAACCTTGACAAAACTTTTAATTTTATAAAAATTTAATTAATACGACTACCAGACTGAAGTCATATTTTAGTTTGTCATAAAGTGTTGGTTTTCACTTGTTTAATAACAATCTGTCATTAAACCCCTTTTTATTTACCATCACACGCATGTATATATATATACCATTCATATATATGAAAAGCAGTAAATAAATCACAACCACGCAGATAATAATAAGCAGATAAAACCTATAGTTTTGCCAACTAATCCTAAGGTCAAACCTAAGGACAAAATGACTTGGATTCGCCTTTCTTGATGTGTTGCTCCCACTGGCCTTGACACCTCCCCGAAGTATCCGTGCTTCGCGTGAGAACACCATTTTCTTCATCACCTTCTTCGAGTCCAACTTGGTTGAGGGATTAAACTACTACTAATCTATTACAAATACAATATTGAATGGGGTTGTAAATGGCACGCAGGCCTTCCCAAAACCAAAATAAAGAAGAAAAGAAAAAACGAGTCCTAAGTCGGCAAAACTATAGCTATCACAACCACGCAGTTATATATAATAAAAAAACTGTGCTGTTAAGCACGCAGCCTGATTTGTTTAAATATTCTCATTTACCCTTTTGATTAATACCTATTAAAACTAAATCCCTTTTAACCTATTAAAACTAACTGTTTTAATATACTGATTAAAACTGGATTTAATTCAAAAACCAAAAATTATTAATTATTAATATTAACAAAACTTGTTTTATTAATAACTAATTACCCTAAAACTTGATTTCAACCTTTTTAAACAAAAGTTCAAAACTTGTTGAAATCTAGTTTTAGATAAAAGGTTTATCCTTTTTAACCGTTTAAACGCAATCCTGGTTTAAACCTAACTGGTTAAAATCAAACCTTTTACTATTTGGATAAAAACAGAAAACTTGTTTTTATCCCTTATGGTTTTCGAAAACTTGTGGAGAAAGAAACAAGATGAAGTAGATCATTTAACCATTAAACAAAAAACAACAATGGATTAACTAGGTTTAATTAATTAAAAACAAACTGTTTAATTTATCTTAATCCTAAACTTGTTCTTATCCAAAAACCACAATCCTTTTTAACCATTTAAACTAACTGTTTAAACTTTCTGATTAATAGGATTAAACTGAATAACAAAAACAAACTGTTTTGTTGCCCTTGTTGATTTTCGAAAATAAGCTAGAGCAAGTAGAAGATCAAGAATCAAACCTTAACCCAAAAACAGATAAAACTAGAAACTATGGATTATAGAGCCGAGGCTCTGATACCACTGAAGGGTTTTGAACCTGACCAAACCACCATATGACACAAACTGGTCAAGCCTGGGTTTGATTCCACTGGTTCAATCCTAAAAGCGGAACTGGATTGAACACAACCCTCTAAACCCCAAAAGGGTTAGGATCTTTAAAACTTACATTGATTAACAAAGTTTCTTGCAAAACAATCCATATAGAAGGGTTACAAGATTATACCTGAACAAAACCTTAGGATTGCTAAAGACATTCCACCACTACTGCACCTCACTGGAACTGGCTGCTAGACCGCTCCTGGATCACCAAGGCTTCAAATCTCGAAACACTTGTGTGTGTGTCCTTGCTTGAGTCGATCACCAAGTCGCAAAACACCTTTGGTGTTTTGCCTTTCGGTTTCGTCGAGAGGAAAGAGAGCCGAGAGAGAGAGATAGTCGACCGAGAGAGATATCCGACGAGGGAGAGAGGGAGGGGAGTGATGGCTAGGGTTAATCCTTGTTGTCACTTATGATTAATCCTTAAAACTTAAGGATATATATAAGGATTAAATGGACCTAAGCCCGTTTAATTAAAAGCCCACTGGTTTTAATTAAATTTTCATCTCTTCTCACTTTGACCCCCTTGACTTTACTAGTTAATTAATTTACTATTAATTAACTTAGTCCGTTAAATATTAAAACTTAATATTTAATTCCCTTTAAATAATAAATAACTATTTATTATTTATTTCCTTTCTAATAATTAGTCCAAACTGGATAATTATTTATATCTCTCAATAATTAATACTAATGATTAATTATTCGTTTATCTCTTTAATAATTAATCTAACTGATTAATTATTTACTCTTTTTCTTTAATAATTAACCTAACTGATTAATTATTTCCACACAGATTTATGGTGAAATCCAACTGTTCTAAATTGGGTGTGTAGCAGTGTGACCCTTTAGTCTCTTATAACATTGGAAACAATGTGCCCATTAATTATCTCTGCACATAATCTAACATATACTTTGGGTGCAAGCTGTTGCGTTTGAATTGACCTTTACGTGTGAGCTCACCATCATACCACATCTCCATTATAGCTGCAAGACATGCATCCTCGTCTAGGATTTCCTCAAAGTCTGTTGTAGGAGATCTGCTGTCTGCTCTGGGTAGGGCAAAAATTGTTCTAAGGCGACTAAGAGATATATTGACTTGAAATTCGTCGACCTCAGCATGGATTACTTCATAACCCCTGTCATTGATCCGCACATCACATGTTTTCCAAAATTGTTGAACGTATAGTTCAGGTACATGTGTGCCTGTTTTGGCTGGGTTATAGGTCAGTAGGTGATTGAGTGGGTGTATTTTGAGAATTTCAGTGACAATTGGGTAGGTAAGGTTTCTCAGTTTTCTGAAGTCAACAAAATGGTTGTTTTCATGAGATTTGGTGTTAAGGAATTCTGCTTGGGGCATGATCTCCTCTGGGTCACGTACAGCTTGAGCCATTCTATCTGTACAGATAGATAAAACAGTTAAGTTAAGGATAAAGAGATATGCATCAAAAGTTTGACCCATGTTGACCAATTGTTTAAACACCCCAAGTGTTGAACCCTCACTGTGTACAGGATGATTTTCAGCATAAAAAAGTTGTTTTCAAACTTTGAGAGTGTCAATTAGATAGTGCTGAACAACTTTGTAGTACTGGAGCATAGTCCAAAAATCACCCTAACACCTATTTTTAGGCCAAAAACCAAATTGTTAGTGTATGTTTAAACCCCCCAAGAACACGAAGAACATTTTTCGAGATTTTTGAAGTATTTTTACATCAAAGTGTTCCCCAAGTGTTCAATATACCTATCGCATACTTTGTTTCATCAAACAAGTTTGTTTCGTGTACCAAACATCCCTTCAAAGTGTTGAAAACCTCATTCGCATATGGGTGTTCTAGGCCAAAAATTACCCTTTTTCACTCAAAATCTTCAAAATGTAAACCGTACAAGTTGTTACATTTGAGATTAGGAGTATTTTGACACTAAAATTGCAAATTTTGGCAGAGTAACGGAATGTTTTTCGAAATCAAGTAACCAACAAAACGAGAGAACACTTAGTCGAATTTTCGAATTTTGAATCGTGTGAAGGACGTTTGGTAACTGATGGGTAACTTATGTCAGTGAAAAAAGACACATGTTGAGATCTGATTGGCCATCCAAGTTGGTTAAAAACACGGCTGATAGCCAATGCGAATGGTAAAGAAACCCGGCTTATAGAGCTCGCGATTAACCCTTTGATGTGTTAATCGCGTGCGATTAACACTTGGTCCTTCAATCCTCGAGATTGACTCTTTGTGGTTTTAATCGCGTGCGATTAACACATGGTTTCAATCCTCGCGATTGATTCTTTGTGGTTTTAATCGCGTGCGATTAACACATGGTTTCAATCCACGCGATTGACTCTTTGTAGGTTTAATCGCGTGCGATTAACACATGGTCCTTCAATCCTCGCGATTGACTCTTTGTGGTTTCAATCGCGTGCGATTAACCCTTTGGTTATCCATGCGATTGAGCCAATATTTGAAAAACTTTAGAAAAATCAAGATATCTAAATTTCGAGATTTGAAAATTGAATTTTTCAGATATGGTTGATTTGAATGTTTGTTTGACACACTCCCCCTAGACTCTTGCATAATTTTTAGGGAATGTGTCAGTTTGATGCTTCTCCCCCTACACATGTGCAGTATGTGTATGATTTTTCTCCCCTACACATATGATACATGTGTAGCACCAGAAAGTTACTCCCCCTTGATTGTTGCATCATGAAGCTGCACAAAGAACAAACAGTGTAACACCTACTCTAAACAAAAAGGAAAGAAAGGAAAAATGGAGCAACAGTATGTTATATTTTCAGATTGAGCATGCCTAACTTGGATAGTAACTCAGTGAAGCGACGTTCGTCTAATGGTTTGGTAAACAAGTCAGCAAGCTGATTTTCAGTAGGAACATATTGGAGCTAAATAAGACCTTTCTCTACATTATCTTTTATGAAGTGATAACGTATATCAACGTGTTTGGTTTTAGAGTGGTGTACCGGATTGCAAGAGATAGCTATGGCAGACTGGGAATCTCATAGTAATGGAATGTTGTCATACTTAAGGCCAAAGTCTAATAATTGTGTGCTTATCCAGAGACTTTGTGAACAGCACATTGCAGCAACAACATACTCAGCTTCAGCTGTAGAAGTGGATACGCAGTTTTTCTTCTTTGATGCCCAACAGACTAAACGATCACCCAGGAAGTGTGCACTACCAGAGGTGCTTTTCCGATCTATCTTGCAACCGGCATAGTCAACATCTGAGTAAGCATGAAGATCCAGATTTGAATCTTTGGGGTACCACATACCTAAATCCATAGACCCTTTAAGATATCTGAATATCCGCTTGACTGCCAGAAGATGTGACTCTTTAGGGTTTTCCTGAAATCTGGCACAGAGACAGGTAGAGAACATGATATCCGGACGACTAGTAGTGAGATACAGTAACGATCCAATCATCCCACGATAGTTTTTCAGATCTACAGGAGAACCATCAAGATATGCGGAGAGTTGTGCCTTAGCAGCCATGGGTGTGGATATGGGTGTGCAGTTAATCATATCATACTTCGTGAGAAGATCTTTGATGTACTTTGATTGGCAAATAAAGCTTCCATGACTTAACTGCTTCACCTAGAGTCCGAGAAAGAATGATATCTCCCCCATCATACTCATTTGGAATCTGTTTGCCATGATTTTAGCAAACTCATCACTGTATTTTGGATTTGTAGATCCAAAAATAATATCGTCCACATATATCTGAACCAAAATCTTATCCCGACCCTTTGTCTTTGTGAAGAGAGTGGTATCAGTCTTTCCTTTGGAGTAGCCTTCACCAATCAAATATTCAGATAAGATGTCGTACCATGCACGCGGAGCTTGCTTTAACCCGTACAAGGCCTTATCTAAGATATAAACATGATTTGGATATTTTGAATTGATGAAACCCTCAGGCTGTGAGACATAAACTTCTTCTTTAAGTACACCATTAAGAAAAGCTGTCTGCACATCCATTTGGAAGACCCGAAAGCTTCTAGAGGCTGCATAAGCAAGAAATAGCCATATGGCTTCAATTAGAGCAACAGGGGCAAAAGTTTCATCATAGTCAATGCCCTCCTGTTGATTGTAGCCCTTAGCAACCAACCTAGCTTTGTTATGGATGACCACTCCATCCGAATCCCGTTTGTTCTTGAATACCCATTTAGTTCCGACAACAAATTTGCCATATGGAAGAGGAACTAATCTCCAGACTTTAAGACGATCAAATTGGTGTAATTCTTCCTGCATGGCAATTACCCAATCCGGATCATCTAATGCGTCACAAGTCTTGGTGGGTTCAATGATGCTTAAGAAACCCGAGAATTGGCATTCGTTTGCTGTTGCTGATCTTGTTTGAATGCCAAGGGAAGGATCTCCGATGATGTTCTCTTCAGCGTGATGTCTGGTCCACTTAGTTTCATGAGAAGTGGAAACTGAAGGAAAGAGATCTTGCAGGTGGCGTGCTTCTTCTTCATCTTCCGTAGAGAAATGAGGGTCTGAATCAAACACAGGAGGGCTCTCTGGGTCAGGAATCTGAGAAGTCACAGGGGGACAAGTGACAGAAACAGAAGTTGAATCCTCAGCGTATAGACCTGCAAATGGATTCGTCTCAGTGACCGTAGGAGCCGTTAGAGTAACACTTGTGTGAACAGTTTTGTCGTTCCTGTTGTCAGTTAAAATAGGAGAAGATTCAGATCGAAAGAAATCAAACAAAAAATCAAGATGTATATTTGAACTGGAGGGATTGTCTGATTCTTTATTTTGAAGTGCAGGTCCTGAACAGGTATGTTCAGAAGCATTAATTGTTGATTTAGGTGGAAAATCTGTAACATTCAATGTATCATCAAATGTTACGTTGATACTTTCAATAATGCTCTTTGTACGTTTGTTAAAAACTCTGTAGGCTTTGGACTTAGTAGAATAACCTAAGAAAACAACATCATCCGCTTTGGGAGCAAATTTTCCTAGATTGTCCTTGTCATTTAGTACAAAACACCTATTACCAAATACATGGAAGTATTTGATATTAGGCACTATGCCATTGGCTAGTTCATATGGAGTTTTATTAAAGCGTTTGTTAATGAAAGAGCGGTTCTGCGTGTAGCAGGCAGTGCTGATTGCTTCAGCCCAGAAGGAAGGTGGGAGCTCGGAATATGAAAGCATTGTTCGGGCAGCTTCAACCAAAGTTCTATTTCTTCGTTCTACTACACCATTTTGTTGTGGTGTGTATGCAACAGAGAACTGGTGGCTGATTCCCACAAGGTCACAGAAGCTCTTCAGAGTACTGTTTTTGAATTCCGTTCCATTGTCTGTCCTGATAGAGACAACACTCTGACTATGCTTGTTCTGCTGTTGTTTGATGAAGGAACTGATTGTTGGAGTGGCTTCATCTTTTGAGCGTAGAAATTTGACCCAAGTATATCTAGAGTAGTCATCCACCATTACTAAAATATACTTCTTCCCATTTTTGGACTGGATTCTCATAGGACCACACAAATCCATGTGTAGGAGTTCCAAAGGCTTCGTAGTGCTAAATACTTGTTTAGATTTATGAGAAGCCTTCTTCATTTTTCCTTTTTCACAATCTGCACACAGATGATCCTTCTTGAACCTTAACTTGGGAATGCCTCTCACCAAGTCACCAGTGACTAATTTGTTAATATTTTGAAAGTTCAGGTGAGAGAGTTTTCTGTGCCATTGCCAAGTCAGATCCGTAGATGCTTCGGACAGTAGACACACAGAGGTAGGAGAGTCATATTTTTCCAAGTCAATGGAATACATGTTAGAATTTCTGGAACCTGCTAGCAACTCATCTCCATTTTCAGTTAAAACTGAACATTGTTTCTTTTTTAACACGACCTCTAGGTCTTTATCACAGAACTGTCCAATGCTGAACAAGCTATGACCCAACCCTTCAACATATGAGACTTTCTTGATCTTGATGTGCCTTTTCTCAATGTCTCCGTACCCCATTATTGGTGCAACATTGTCGTTCCCAAAACGTACATTCCCGGAGTACTTAGGAACATAGTTCTTGAGAAGACTTTTGTTGCCCGTCATATGTTTGGTACATCCGGAGTCCAGGTACCACAAGTGAGGTGCCTGCAAAAAGAAAATAAAGCACGTTTAGGTCCCCATATATGAATGGGTCCATGATTGTTAGTTCCTGTTGGTGGTTGAGAGGTGATATAGTCTAATTGTGGTAGTGAAACTTCAGATGATCTATCCTTAATTACCCATGTGGGTCGAGTCTTTTGTCGAGAAGGAATAGATTTAGAGAGAATTGGCTGATAAGGGAGTTTCTTTACCACTGTTGGTTTGACAGTTGATGGAATCAGAGGTTTTGGATTCGGTAGAGTTGCGGAAGCGTTATGTTTGCGAATCCATGTTTGTGAGGAATTCTTAAGAATTCTCTGTGGCCTCGGTGCATCAACTTGCTTTTGAGGAACTGGAGCGTTGCGAGTAGTAGGCTGTGCAACTCGTTGATGGGATGATGGTTTGGGTTTAGAAGTTTTGGAAGGGGAATTGCGAGATCGTTTATGAGAATATAAGTGTTTCTCCTGTGCAATCCAAGCCTTTTTAAATGCTTCGTAACCTTGCCGTCTGTAGACTTCCAGTTCCTTGATTGTCAGCAATCGCTTTGATTTGTTCAAAAGTTTGAGTGCATGGGACAGACGAGTTGTGATCCATTGGTGAATGATTATTCCTCTTGAAGTTATGAATGGAACACAGACTTGGTTAGCGTAAAAATCTGTCCAGTCCTCACATGGTTTAACACCAAGTAGTTTTCTTAATTGATCATATTGACAATGAAATTCACAATGACCATGGGGACAACCATCACTTATACAGAAAGTTGAAGAGGCAATTTTATCATGTAAACTAGAATAAGTACATGTACGATTAAATAACAAAAATTGTTCACATGTTTTTCCAAAATTAGAACATTTCCTAAGTGATCTAGGAAAATCTCTCTTCAAGGATGTATTTATTTTACGCTCTTCACTCCCGAGCTCCTTCACATCTGCAGCAGAATTTAAAACGTTAGAGGTGAGTCGTGTTCGACTTGCAGTTGCTTTTGAAGATTCAGGTATGTTAGTGTGCATACGAGAAATGTGATTAGAAGTGGAAGTGGATGTTTGTTTTGGTTTGAAAATTTGTTTAAGTTTTAGGTTTATCTTGGATGACTTATTAACAGATTTTATCTCAGTTTGGGCATCTTGGCAGGATGTAGACACATTTTTGGAATCTACAATTCGTTCTTCAAATGCAGTTCCTAGTGGTGAGAATGTGAACAGAGTAGGTGGTTCCAATGTTGTTTCGACCTCCTTGATGCGTTCAAGTAATGCGAAGTTTTCTTTGCACAAGTCGTCAATGATCTTACTATCAAGGTTAAATACCTTTTGGAGACGATTGTGGAGGATGACATTTTCTTGAACCAGTGTTGAGGGTTCAGAAACTGAGATGACTTCAGGTGTGGTTTCTGATTTGAAGGCTTTGGTAAGTTCATCTTGAACTAGATGAGTGAAGCAAAACTCCTGTAAGGTTTGAAACCTTTGCTGTAATTCCTTGTGGGGAATGTATAGAAATTGAGGTTTTGGTGCTTTAGTGGTGTAGAGTTCCTCATCTGAATAAACTTGTGTGGTGACAGCAGAGTTAAGTGTTGGGATGGGGTAAGTAAAGTATGAGTCATTGAGATCAGAATAATTGAAGGGAGTTTCAGTTTTCAGGTGTAGGGTTCGTTTGATGTCCTCTTCAAGTCGTTCTTCCTCTTGACCAACAAATACCATTCGCTGAGTTAGTCCTTCGCCAAAGAGATTTGAATTATAAAGTTGCTTGGCAGACACTTTACTCAGGACCTTTGGGTTTTCGAAACCAAGTCCATCGAATGTCCATCTTGAAAAAGGTCGTTCTTTTTGTTTGTATAAAAAGATGGTTTGTTCACTTTGCCCCCTTTTAATGAGAAGGTCTTCCAATTCTTTTATTTTTAAACAAAGAATTTGTTGATCGGTTTTAAGAATTTCAGAATCCTTTTCTGCACCAACACGTTATGCTTTAAGATCATGTATAATGTTATTTGTCGTATTGGTAAATGCAAGAAATTCAGATTCCTTCACAGCTAGTTGAACTTTTGATTCATCTATGTTTTTCTCCAACTGTTCAATTTTAGACTGTGCTTCTTTGTCTTGTGTTTGGATGACCTCCTTTAACACTTGATTTTTCGTGGTTAGTTTGGTCACCTTAAGTTCTAATTTTTTTATGCGGTTTAATATGGTTTGTATATGTTCAAAATTAAAACCCATGTTAGAATTAGAAATAGAGGGTACCTTTCCACTGTCAACGATCTCTTCCACAGTATCTGAGAGATCACCATCATCTTCCTCTCTACCACTCGTTTCACCATTGGCCATGAAACAAAACTGAGCATGATCCTCACCATCTGGATCTCTCTCTGAGTCTGTATCTTCCAGGAACTTGTCCTCTTCCACCATGAGTGCATTCCCAGCCTGTTTTTGCTTTGACAGGCGGTACTTTTGTCGATAGTATTCAGCATCTTTGACTTTCTTCTGTGGATAGTTCCTGATCATTTGTCCTGATCTCCCACAGTTGTAGCATTTGAGATCATTCTTCTTTTCCTCCTTCCTCTCCTCTCTTGGAAACCTAGGCTTGTCAACAGGAGCAAACCTTTCAGGTCTTATGGATCCGGAAGTGAACCGTTGTCTGTTGTTAGTCTTGTTGAACCGGTTCTTGAAGTTCTTGTTGGCAACTGTGAGTGCTTGAAATGCAGCCTCTATAGAGTCATCATCATCATCATGATCAGATTCACTGAGCACCAAATGTTTGAGTTTGGCAGACCTTGATGAAGATTCCCTGGGGGTCCTGTCAGCTACAACCAAAGCAAGAGGATCAGCAACTGGTTGTTTAGGGTGAGACTGCAAGATTTCATCTTGATACTGATTTAGGTCTTCAAAGATGTTGTGGAAGGTGATAGAAGTAAGATCTTTGTTGATCTGTTTGTACAGCCTAGCATAGCCCTTCCACTCAGAACCTAATGAACTCAGAAAAACACAGTTCAAATCAAGGTCAGTTCTGACAATTTGATTAGACCTCATCTCATTCTGCAATTTGCAGTATCTGCCATAAGTTTCAGATAGAAGCTCATTTTCACGGGCCTTGAAATCATGGTAACTGTTGACCAGTTGAGTACGTTTAATGTACGCTCCCTCCTCAGTGCTTTGGAGTTGATTCTTGATTTCATCCCAGATTTCTTTGGCAGTACCCAAGCTGTCTATCTTCAGATAGATTTCAGATGAGAGACCTTGCTTCAAATAGTACTTGGCCAGTCTCTCAGCCTTCTTTGTTTCCTTCTCAGTAGCGGTCAGCTCGTCATTGGTCTTTTCTCTTTCATGTCTGAGAATGGGGGGATTGTTGGTTGAGTCAGCTTCAACGACCCTTGTGAACTTGGAGTTTCCTTTGTCGATGCATTCCATCATCTTATCTCCGTAGAGTTCGTTGTGCTCAAGGAAGTCCATGAACCTTCCTTTCCAAACATTGTATTCCCCCCCGAAACAAAACAGGTGGTTTTGTGTCGGAACCAATGGACATCATCTCATTTGTGCTTGACATGATTAATGATTTTTGAAAGAAATGATCGTTCACTTGTAAGGTGGTTTGATTGTTCGAAAGCTTGATTTTAGAAATGACTTGAGAGTTTGATTAAAGAACTAAGTCTTTGGAATTTCAATTTTGAATTAGATCTTAAAAGGATTAAATTCAACTTTGAACTAACTAGACTTGTGGTAATGTAATTCACCTTTGAATTAAATTTGATTTAAATTAAATTCAATTATGAATTAGATTGGTTCTTTAAGTCAAGTCCAAAGAGTCAATCACTTGTCCAAGTCTTAGGAATGTCACTGTTTGAGTTTTGTCTTATCGAATGCGAATTGATCCAATAGAGTGCGATTGAGTGAGTAAATTCCTTGAAAACAAACGGGCAGAGTAAGGACTTAGTAACGATTAATAAAGTAACCAATCGAATGTGAATCAATCCTGTTGCATCAAACACTTAGGAAATAAAACAGTTAGTCCTGACAATCAAATGCGATTGCCAATAGAGTGAGTAGTCTGAATAGCACAGAAATAGGTCAAGAGTTAATCGCAAGCGAATCAATTATGGAACTTAAAAAACCTTTCAATCACGTGCGAATCAATAAGTTGGAACTAAACCTTTCAATCGCGTGCGATTAAAGAAGAACTTAGAAAACCTTTCAATTGCTTGCGAATCAATAAGTGTTGAACTTTTAGAAAACTTTAATCGCGTGCGATTCCTTAAGGAATGAGCTGGTTGATAACGTATCAACACACTTTCCGGCTGATAGAATACCAAGTGTGAATCGTGTGCGATTCCTAAGGAATAAGCCGGCTGATAGGGTATCAATACAATTTCCGGCTGATAGAATACCAAGAGTGAATCGCGAGCGATTGCCTTTAAAGATCAGGCTGATAGAATATCAACACTTGAACGTTTCTTGTGATACTCTATAAGCCGCACAGCCCAATCGCGAGTGATAGGGGATCCGGCTGATAGAGTATGATGTGTCCTTTTCAAATCAGATTGCCATACCCTGAATAGTGTCTAACCACTTGTACTTGATTGGTATGACAAGTACTTGATTTTCCTTGTACAACACTTAAACTATTAAGAATTTATAATTAAATAAATTACAAAATACGATTTCTTCTTCTTCAATGTGTACTTTCAGACCAAGAACACCATAAATGTTTAAATACCCAGAAAATTTAATGTTGAAAAAGTGGGTATTAAATGACCTTCTTGACTTAATGCTTATAAAAACACCCACGGTTTGTGTTTTTCTTCAAAGAATGTTTTGTAACCTTTGTAAGACTATCGAAACAACTCAAAGGAAAGTTAAAGAAGATGTAGTTTATACCTTTAATGAGTTCTACCTTTAAAAGTCGTTTGAGCTGGAGTTTATCTTGAAGAAAACTGACGTTCTTGAGCCTTTGCAAAACCGAGAGCTTTTTCTTCTTGGAAGCTTGAACACTTCGAGATTTTGTTGTCTTCTTTCGAACAATCACGAGCCAAAAACAAGTTTGGCTCTGATACCAATTGATGGTCCCGTAAATTATACAGATGAAGCAATGCTAGATCTTTAGTGTGTGTTTGTGTGTGTATTCGGTAATGAGAGATAGCCGAGAGCTTTAGAGAGTTTACAAACACAAAGGATGAATAATGCAAAGCTTAACATTGAAATGTGGGGGAAATGCCTTTATATAGCATTTCCTCAACTTTGTGTAATTACATATTACACCCCTCACTTTAATATTTCTAACAGTGCTTAATCATTCTGTTTTAACAAACAGCCCCTGACACAAGTTTATTTTATATTTTTAAACAAGTTGATTAATTTTAGAATTGATAATGATCAACGCCTTACTACTCCGACATTATTAAACTAGTTTAAATATCCGTGTAAACACACGTGTTAGACATAATTATTTATGAAAAAATCGCTTGATTAAATATGTGATTGTTTTGTACGAATGAAAGAATAAACTGATCTTAGACTTTCTATAAATTAAAAAAGTTTATATTAATTCCGACTAACATAAAATAATAAATTATGACAACTTTAAAATGATGTAAAATTTATTTACGATAAGATTTATAAAACAAGTAAAACCAAACCTGACATGGGTCACGGCAATGATAAAATTTGTAACTATTTAATCTGAACAAACCTTTTTTGTAAAAACCGAAATCTAATTTTGATTTTTCTCAGGTCAAAATTTAATTTAATTTTGACTTCGGTTTAAGCCTTTCGTTGTCCTTTTGTACATTCTCGTTATTTTGGTGTTATACAATTATTTAGTATATTGTTATTAATATTTAATATATATTATTTTTGTACAACCAAATCGTGTATTACACTAAAATCTAAGTTAGTTATTAATATTAAAGATTATTAAGGGATTGATATTAATTATAAATTAATACAAAATCATATTAATTTATATTTACTAACTTAGATGGGATCTTTATTAATTAACTTTAAGTAAAGTCATTTTTAAATTTATAATAACATTTAAATATATTAAATTTATATTAATTTAGATATAATCTTATCATATATAAATTTAAAATAGAGTTTCAATTTTGACTATGCAAAGTCAAAATTGAGTTTTTAATTTTAACCTATATGAATGACTAAGATTTAATTTTGATTAAAAGAAAGGCTAAGATCTTCTAATTAAATTAATGATAGTTAGTATTTTATCTACATTAGAAGATTAAGATGGATTTTGTAATTGTTTAGTGTTTATTAAAATATTTTCAATCAAGTTTAAGTGTGGAAGTATTTGGGATTGTTGACTAAACAAGTCAAATTGGATTTTAACTTTTACCAAAATGATTGAGTCATATTTGATAATTAAATTTTTTATCTAATGGCTAAGATTATCTAATAAAATTTATGTTAGGTAGTTTTTTATTAATACTAGATTAAATGTCTGTGTAATACATGAGTTGCTTTAAAAATGATAAATATTTATTAATAAAAATATAATAAATTATAAAATGTGAAATAAATGAGAATTTGAAAAAATGATGACATTTGGCATCAACATCCAGAACAACGGTGGAGCTTTGACGCAAGGGATGGGAAACTAATGGCGGGAAGCTACCATTAATATAATATACTTTCTAAAATTACCATTTGATATATGATAACCTATGATAGTTGTTAGAAGAGTCACAACATGTCATGTTGATTTGACTATTATACATAAAAAGATAAAAGAAAAAAAGAAAAGCTTTATTATGAAGATAAAGATCTAGAAAACACAAAACTTAAGCATGATCTTGAAGATGAGCAAGTCAAATCTAAACACAAGTTTGTTCAAAAATTAAGCAACGAGATACATGAAAAATGGAATATTCTATATGAAAACCCTAACTATGGTTTCAATATCAATTGGTTTCATCCCTAAACAAATGAATATAAAAAGTAAAACCATGTCCAAATCTGATTTAGGCCTTTAAAGGGGCTGTGAAAGACACAATCGCGGTGTCTGTTGCTAGGGTTTTCATATTTGATTTTCGATTTCACAGATATGTAATCGTTCATATCATGCTTTCAAGATGGCTTGCTTTCGATTTAGGTGTTGTTGGAGTTTTGTTTTGGGAGTTTCGATTTAGAGGTTGTTCTTCGATTGTTCTTTGATTTACGCGTTGTTCACCTGCTGCCTGCTGGATTCATACCCACGTCTCGAGTTCTTTATTTGTTTACAGGTATGGCAAACTTCAGAGGGAAATAAAAAACATATAGTGGAAAGCTCCCATTACTAAAACCCGGGACATTCAACAAACTTGAGTTCTTTGAATGAAGAGAAATGGAACTTCCATATCAATGCGATGAACATGAATATGGATGTTCACACCCATTATAATTCTCAAATTTGTTAAGGGTTTCCATTCTTCATTTTCATGTTCATGCTCATCTTCATCATTTTAATGTTAAAAATAAATAAAAATTCATAAATTTACTTGTGACATGAACAAGTTTCTTAATACATTAAATGGTCACTTTGAAAAGTTGAGTATATTAAAGAGTTTACTACTTCAAAAATTATTCAACTATACCTCAAATGTTAGGTACATGATAATGCCACTGTAAAAGTTTAATTAGTCCACAGATATATAAAGCAAATTTACTTTTATGCCCCTTAGTTTAATCCACAGAAGAAAGAGAAATTTTATCTGGCCATATCATAAAACTCAATCGCCGACCACGTCCTCACAACACCACCGACTTTGTCTCCTCCGGCGGTTCTTTTTCGACGATATCAAAAAACTCAGTCACCGCTTCTGTTCGCGGCCTCTCCGATGATCTCCCCTAAGCTTTCTGACTCTCCCATGCACTATACTTTCGGTTCACCGCAGCCGTCTTAATAAACGAAAATTATGATCAATCTTTTTATTTACTTTATGGATCTCTTTCCTTCGTGATCAATGGTGGTGGACTGGTGGCGTTGTAGAGGTGAAGGCAGTTGGGAGAGGAGACGGACGGTCGATCTGAAGGAGATGAAAACTGAAAAGAGAGAGCGACGACGGACGACGACACAATTAACTGTTTTCATATCATCAAGGCCCATTATCGTCAGCCACATCTCCATCCCTGCTCCGCCTCTCACCGACGACTCTTTATCCCGAACCCACACACACCTCATAACAACCTCCATCATATATATCAGCGTAAACCACTTAATCACATCTTTCAGCAACTTCCACTCTATCCCTAACACTCTCTCGACTACTGTTTCTAGAAGAAACCGGTGGTTCAATCGTCTGAATATTCTCGCCGGTCTCCATCGGTCTTTCCGTCACTGAGCGCGTGATGAAGACGCACCGCCACACGCGCCACGGTAAAATGTGGATGTTCGATGTTAGTGATTTGTTCGATTCGGTACCCATTTTAAGAGAGCAATTAGGAGTTTAGGTTGTTATATTTTCCGATCTCTTCCGTTAATCATCGTCAACAGAAAGAAAAGATAAGGGTACAGAAGTAAAACCACATATGCTTTCAATGGATTAAAAAAAAAGATTTCGTGTCAATATCACTTCCCCAAATGTTAATGTGTGTATTCATCTTTCAAATAGTTATTGTGTATTAAACTTTTAATTGTAGTTATTGTATGTATTTTGATTACATAAAAAACAAAAACAAAAATAAGATTAATTAGTACATACAATAGGAAGTTTAATGCACACAATAACATATTTTTGAAAGTTTGATACACATATTAACATTTGGGGTATAGTTTAATACATTTTGAAAAAGTAAACCATATATTAAATGGTTAGTTATTATTCTTTTGGAATCATGAAAGACAAACAGCCATGTAACCCTAGTTGGTTGAATAATGTCACTTTATTCTTTATTAGATTCAACAGCGAATTGACCAAACCGTAAATTACGTTTGAATAAGCTGCATTAATTTACGAGGCTTGATTAGCCTAAAATACCTGATATTAATGCACAATTAATGACTTACTAATAAACCATTAATTAATCATTAATGCGCAGCAAAAACACTTAGCCAATAAATAATTTTAATCAAGGGCTAAAATTGTTTCCCGCCGTTCTCATAGAAAAAAATAGTTCTCATTTGAACTTTTCCACACACACACACACACACACACATATATATATATATATATATATATATATATATATATATATATATATATATATATATATATATATATAAGGGGAGGGTTCATGCGAGAACCGTTGTTAGTACGAGCACCGCGAGAACCAATCTCGGTCATTCCTTGGATATGGTAAGTTCATGGATGTGAGAGCGTGGAGGGATAGAATATGGCAGGGTGCATGTGAGGAATTCATGGGTGGGCAATGACATTGAAAGAGGGGGAATTGGACGGCTCAGATTGGTTCTCTAACTAATAATGGTTCTCGCATTAACTTTTTCCTATATATATATATATATATATATCACATGAGAATGGATATTTAGATTAGAATTAGAGACTTAGGTGTCATTTGTATATTAAAAAGGTTCTGAGTCTGAATATGAATAACATGTCTGAACATTAAAAGGTGATTCTGACGTCTGAAAGTTCATTCATGTTAGATTATGTGCAGCATTTTAGATAACACGTGTCATCGTGTCCAATACTATGTGACACTAAAGGATCACACTGCTACACACCCGTTTAGAACCATTTGGATTTTTACCAAGTTGTACGTGTGTGGAATAATTAATTAGTTAGTTAATTATTGAGAAGGAAAATAATAGTTATTTATTATTTTGAAAGGGAAATTAATATTTAAGTTTAAATATTAATTAGACCAATTAATTAATAGTTATTAATTATTTAGAAAGGTCAAGGGTATTTTATGCAATTAGGTGATATTTTAATTAAAGTTGGGCTTTAATTAAACGAGTTTGGGCCTTAATAAAGTTTATAATATAAATAATATTTTAAGGTTTAAGGAATCATAAGATAATCACAAGTTGCAAAAAGAAACCCTAGCCTCTCCCTTTTTTCTCTCTCTCTGCGTCGAACACAAGGAGGCCCCAAGGGGGTTCTCGGCCTTGGTCGAACACAGACACGCACACACGCGTAGGGCTTGGGTGATCAAGTTTTTGGTGATATCCTGTGGCGGTGTAGCAGCCTGTTCGAGGTGGTGCAGTAGCGGTGTTCTACCTTTAGCTATCTGGATTAAAGTTTAAAGTTTTTGGCTGAAAGGTATAATCTTTAATCCTTATTCTTTGTTTATTTTCTATACGAGTTAGATGAAATCACTAGAGGGTGTTTTTGTTTATCTCCGCTGCGTATGTTTTTATACCCTACAAAACCCTTCAGTGGTATCAGAGCCAGGTTCTAACCTCATAGGGAACTGGTTAGGTTTCTTTTATCATGCTGAATAGGTTTATTTTTTATCAAAGTTTTAACCTTTTGATTTATCCAAGTGTTTTTGAAAATCAAGTTTAGATTTTTAAATTAGATAATGATAGGTTTAAAGGTTTAATTTTTATTGTTTGCGATTTGCTGATCGGCGGCGTTAAGGCCACCGTAATCGGCGGCAGCTCACGACGGGACACCATTAGCGACAGCGGGGTCGGCGACTGGCTTCGGCCGGTTGTTGGCGTCGACTGCTCTCTTCGCTGCCACCAGCAGCGTCGGCGGCAGGGTGGTGGTCGGCGGCTAGTTTTTCGTTGAACGGCGGCACGGCAAGGGGCGGCCTGCACCTGCGGCCCAATCGGCCCAGTCTTGTGGTCGGTCCATCGAACTTTTAACGGCCCTGTTTTGAGGCCCAAAGGTATTTTAGGTTTAGTTTTGGGTAACACCAAACAAGATTAAATCTAAAAGGTTTTTATAAGTTTTTAAAAAAAAAACTTATGGTTAGAATATTTAATTTTAATCATGATTATTTTATAATAATCAAGTATTGGTTAAAATTAATTATTTTTAATCGCATAACAATAATTAATATATATTTATATATAACAATTATTATTAAACCAGGTGATTTTTATAGTTGGTTAAAATCAAGTTAATTCATCAGGTTTTGATAATTAGAAATCAGTTTTTATGTATTAGTTTATACATGTTTGGGATGCCATAGCCGAACCCTAGACCTTGTGGATTGCATTTACTTTTCTGCACTTGTGGTTGTGATTGGTTTTTCTATTCTATGGTGTGGGGAGGCCTGCGTGCCACTTACAACCCCTATTATTTTTGTAAAAGTACTAGATTAGCGGGCTCGCGTGCCTTTGATTACCTTGTAATTTTATATTTCTAGTTTTTTCAGTTTTTAAATACAATAGTATATAAATAGAGTAGACTTGAAGCTGATTCAAAGGAGCAAGGAGCAAGGAGCAAGGAGAAGGATTGGATGCAGGAGTCAGTGGGAGCTTCAGAATGCCATGCCATGTGTGTTGTTTTCCACTTAGGTTTTGGACCGTCGGGTTTTTCGTGTGGCTCACGAAATCGACATTAGTTAAGGGCAAGGCTAAGGCATAGATGTTTGTGGTTGTTTTATTTCTTTACATATTATATATGCGTGGTAGTGATTCTCACGATGAAATAAAACAAGGGTTTTAATAATAGTCATTATTAAACAATGTTTTTTAAAAGAAAACTGGCAAATTCCTTTTTAGAAAAATCTTAGATCAGTGTGCTACCCACCTAATGGTACACCTTTCCTGTTAAACGGTACTCGGGTGTCGGAAGTGACTAAACCTTGGGCATTCGGGTTCAAACCATTGCGGGGAAGGGTGTGAAAGACTCTGCGATAATCGGGAGTCCCGGCCAGAGTTCACACTGTCTTAGGTAGTGCGATCTATTTTGGTGATAATCGGGAGTCCCGGTCCAAAATGCACTAGAGGGACTAAAGCATGCACGGTTCTTGTAGCCGATGTCCCGCGGATCTAGGAGTCGTGTCCAGGTAGGATACGATTGGTATAGGTTTACCTACCAGAAATAGTATTGTCCCGGTGGGAAGTGCCCAAACCTTGCATCGGGAAATGTGAAATGTGGATCCTAGTCTAATAATTTATTTTTAAAAGGTAATAATTATTAGAAGATATAATCATATTACTGAATCGGTTTTATCTTTTCTTTTTTTGTAGATGTCTATTTTATCTGTTATTCCGTTCTTTTCACCCAAGGAATCTCTAAGCCTCATCATCGGCAAGTGGAAGCTTTCAGGTCCAAACTTTGCTGTTTGGAAGATGAATCTAAAGAATGTTTTAGATGCACAGGGAAAGCTAAACATCATAGACATTGCCTCCAGAACGACCAGGGGTTGATGCACAGGATAGTGAGTATGATGCTTACTATTAGTATCTGGCTGATGAATCTGATGTTATGTCGATTCTCGTTCTCACAGCTTTATCTGAGTTTATGGATGATCTCCGGGAGAAGTCATCTTTTGAGGTCGTTTAGGGACTGGAGCAAAAGTTCAAGTACAGTGAACGAATATGTCGTATCTTGCTGATGAAGGAAATTCTTTCAGCGAGGATGAAAGAAAACCAGCCGATTAGTGATCATCTCATTAACATGAGAAGGCTCTTGGATTGCTATGAAAGCTTTGGGTCAAAATCAAAACCACATGAGCTAGTCATGCTATTGTTTGGTTCTTTATCGGACTATTACCAGATAAGGGTAATGTACGTCCTCGGTGATTTTGAGATAACCGTCGCAGAGCTGCACGAGATCCTTATGTGCATCAGCGATGGTTGAATCCAAAGCAGCTAGAGTCAACAGTTGTGGACCCTATGCAGGAAGATGACTGGTTGGAAGAGCTTGGAGAAATTTGTTGCCCAGACTGTGGCAGCAAAGATTCATGCGAGCACTCACTCGACATAGATCAGCTGGACATTGGTTCGCCCAATGACTCAGGTATCTTTATGATAGATTGTCTTATTACTTCTTATGAATCATGGGTATTGGATACCGGGTGTGGTCATCACATTATTTGCAGCGATTCAAGAGAAGTAGGAAGCTAAGACAAGGAGATATGGACCTGCGGGTAGGCGAAAGCTCCATGGTTGGTGCTGAAGCTGTAGGAATATATTGTCTTAGTTTGCCCTCAGGCATAGTCTTAGAACTAGAACCTTGTTATTATGTTCCTAGACTTATCAAAAATGTTATCTCGTTTGATTTGCTTATAGACTGTGGTTTTAACTATGTTATGAATAGTAAAGCGATTTCTTGTTATAAAAATGATGTTTTCTATTTTAAAACTATTCCACAAAATGGTCTATACACGCTAAATCTAGATAACGATGATAAAGACATATATCATATAAGTAAAATATCCCGGAGTAACTTGAATCAGACTTACCTCTGGCATTGTCGTTTAGGACATAAAAACGAGAAACGCATAGAGAAGCTCCGAGATGACGGAATTCTATAACCATTTGACTTGGAGTCATATGATATTTGCGAATCTTATTTGTCTGGTAAAATGACAAAGCAGCATTTCAACAGTCAGAATGAAAGGGCTAGTGAGCTACTGGGGATAATACACACAGATGTGTGTGGACCATTTACTCCGGAGGCTAGAGAAGGATACCGGTACTTCATTACCTTTACTGACGACTTCAGTTTGTTCGGTTATGTCTATCTTATGAGACTTAAATCTGAAAGTTTTGACAAGTTCAAACAGTTTCAGAATGAAGTACAAAATCAGCTGGACAAGAAGATAAAGCTGCTTCGGTCCGACCGAGGTGGTGAGTATCTGAGTCAGGAATTCGACGATCATTTGAAAGAATGTGGGATTGTTTCATAACTCACACCTCCGTATACACCACATATGAATGGTGTGTCAGAAAGGAGGAATCGTACATTGCTTGACATGGTACGATCAATGATGAGTCGAAGTTCATTGCCTTTGTCGTTTTGGGGGCACGCACTCAAGACAGTGACGTTTATGCTGAATCGGGTTCCTACAAAATCGGTTGAAAAGACACCGTTCGAGGTATGGACGGGGAAAAAGCCCAAAATGTCTTTTCTCAAGGTTTCGGGATGTGAGGTGTATGTTAAGCGAATATTCACGGATAAACTCAATCACAAATCAGATAAGTGTATCTTTGTGGGTTATCCCAAGGAAACCATGTGATACTATTTCTACAACCCAGATGAGAACAAAGTTTTTATTGCTCGTAAGGGGGTGTTCTTGGTAGAGAAGTTTCTAAACTCATATATTCCAAGAAAAGAAATAGAACTTCAAGAAATTAAAGAGGAAGAGATAACACCACCACCGATAATCGAACCCGTAATTCAACAAAGAATTGTTGAATCTTAACCTGTAACACCCTGATTTAGGGCCTAGTTGTATATAGTTGTACCTTGAGTTTGTTATGTTGTACGTTGACTTTAACCAAGTTGTTTAAGTTGTTTTGTTGCTTAATTGTTGTTATTAGTTGGTACACGTGGTTATGTGGCTAAAGTTAGAAATGTTTCATAAATAGAAAATGTTGGTAATTTGTTGAACGGTTTCAAATAATGATTCTGAAAATATCTCAGTTAGTTGTAACGAGTAAACCTAAGTCGTGTTGTAAGTTGAATAGGAGAACGAAATACCCTCGTGGGGTATTAAACAACTAAAGTCGGTTTAAAGGGGGTCCTTATCCCCTGTTGTAGGCTAAAACACACACCAACACATACATAAACATATGTACGTACGTAAGAAAGTATACACACATAGTTTGTGGAAATTTGAAAGAGAAAACAAGGAAGAAGCATTCTGATTTCGAGATCTAGCTATTGAATCGGTTGGTCTAGTACCTTCTTCTTGCTGTTCTTGTAAGTATTCTTGATATAAAATCCATTTTTAAGGTTTTAGGTTTATGTTAGTAGTTTGAAGGTTGAATTGATCAACCTAAAGAGTTTTGATGTTGGATTTATGTCAAGTACATGTTAGTATGTTTATATATATGTTAAAAGTCGAATATCAGCACTTGAATACGGATTCAAGTCAATTTTGTGTCAAAATTCGTAAGATCAGTCGCTGTGCTCGAACAGAGCAAGAACACTCTGTAACGAGTGTCCTTGCGGTCGCAAGGGTATTGCCTTGCGGTCGCAAGCATGTTTAGAAGTCACTTGCGGTCGCAAGCAATGGGTCTTGCGATCGTAAGCTTGTTGCGTTGTGGTTTACCGTCTAAGGACGAAGGAAGTATATTTGCGGTCGTAAGTACATAACTTGCGATCGTAAGCCCCCAAGATACAACCCTTGCGGTCGCATGGCTATGTCCTTGCGGTCGCAAGCGGGTGTGGTCTGGGTAGGACCCTTGCGGTCGCAAGGTAAACCCTTGCGGTCGCAAGTGGGTGTTGAAATAACCCTTGCGGTCGCAAGTGAACCCCTTGCGGTCGCAAGCAGGGGTTGATGTTGGCAGTTTTGTGGTATTGTTGTTTAAGTCTCGTTGGTTGTCGTTGTTTGGTGTCTAAGCCTGACCCTAATGTGTTAGGTGATTCGGACGACTCCGTGTGCTCCTGGGATTCCCGAATTCATATCTGCCTCTTATAATCTCGAGGTGAGTACCGGTTTTCCCATGAGTCTCGGTAAGTAGCGTTGTCTATTGTTTATTGAGATATGTGGTTTATGTCGCACACGTGCGTATATGAGGTATGTTGTACCATGTTATTGTACATTGTTGCCATGTTAAGTTGCTTTACAAGTTGGTTATGAATCGCATGCGTATAGTTGAACCCATTACGGGTAGTAGTTGTATATGTGGTACTAGTCCGGACTGATGATGGCATGGTTAAGGTCAGCTTTCTTCCCGAAGGCTGGATCCCTTTGATGGAATAACGGGGATTAACGGTACCCGGTGTGCAGCACGTCGGGGTGGTCTTGCAAACCGCCGCTCCTTAACGTGAGTTGGGATCTTAACTTCAGTTGAGATCCAAGATGTTGAGCTTCGAGCTTCGTAACGCGTTTGGTGGACTGCTCTTCGCTCCCCCACCATTGCAGATAGTTGTTGCTGATGGTCTCCAGTTTGAATCGTTGAGCGGGGTTCCCTTCCCTGCGAGATATGATTCCTACTGACTCGTTGGCGCGACACTATATGTTAGGATAGCCTTATGTGCTGTCCCATAGTTGGGATAACCTGCTTATTGATGCTTATGTGTTAATCTGTACTCACTAGTTAGTTGTAGCTAACGGTGCCTAAATTTACCTTTTTGCAGATGCGCAGTAGTTGACCTGGTGAGGCGGGACCGTTGGTAGTTGTTGTACATACCTTTTGCTGAACACTGCTCGTTGTAAATATTGTGATCCGATGGTCGGTAGTGTCGTTTAGTTGGTAACACCTGACAGTTGAACTTGGCGTATTTTTTGATGTATTTTTAACTGCCGAGTCAGTTAACACTTATAATACTTTATAATGACGTTTACTTCCGCTGCTGGCTTTTATTATATAAGTTTAAAAAGCTTAAATTTTCCCTAATTATAAGCGCGTGAAAACCGGTGTTACATAACCCGAATCTGTGATTGAGGAAGAAGTGCAAACACAAGACCTTCGCAGATCTAGTAGGCCACGTCATGAGCCAGATAGGTATCTAGGATTCCTTGTTGTTCAAGACGAAGGGGATCTTTTAGAACCCACCACCTACCAAGATGCTGTTTCAGGTTTAGAATCTGAGAAATGGCTAGAAGCCATGAAGGCAAAGATGCAATCCATGTATGACAACCAGGTTTGGAAGTTAGTAGATTTGCCTCAACACAGCAAAGCTGTTGGGTGCAAACGAGTCTTCAAGAAGAAGACCGTAATGGATGGAAATGTGCATACTTATAAAGCTAGGCTAGTGGCAAAAGGTTTCACGCAAACTCATGGTGTTGACTATGATGAAACTTTTTCCCCAGTGGCAATGCTTAAGACTATTAGAATTCTTATGGCCATATCAGCATATTTTGACTATGAGATATGGCAGATGGATGTCAAAACCGCCTTCCTTAACGGGAAGTTGACAGAGGACGTATATATGATACAACCGGATGGTTTTGTGGATCCAAAGAATCCTAATAAAGTATGCAAGTTGCTAAAATCCATTTATGGGTTGAAGCAAACATCTAGGAGCTGGAACTTACACTTTGATGAGCGCATCAAAGAGTTTGGTTTTACCAAAAGTGAGTTCGAGTCATGTGTTTACACTAAATTCAGTGGGAGCGCGGTAACCTTCCTAGTCTTGTATGTAGATGACATACTGTTAATATGTTTCAATATACCAGTATTACAAGGAGTAAAATCCTGGTTAGGTAAATGTTTCCAGATGAAAGACTTGGGAGAAGCTGCTTACATACTTGGTATTAAGATCTATAAGAATAGATCTAAGTGGCTTATCGGACTTAGTCAAAGTACATATATTGACAAAGTCGTGAAAAGATTCAAGATGGATGAATCCAAGAAAGGATTTATTCCAATGCAATCTAGCACGGTTTTGAGCAAGGCTCAGTGTTCTGTATCTAGTCAAGATCAGAACAAGATGAAATTGATTCCATATGCCTCGGCAATTGGATCAATTATGTATGTCATGATATGTACTAGGCCCGATGTTGCCTATGCCATAAGAGTCACGAGTAGATACCAGCAAAATCCGGGTTAAGCTCATTGGGTAGCTGTCAAGAACATTCTCAAGTATCTGAGAAGGACAAAAGACATGTTCCTAGTTTATGGAGGTTCAATGGACAAGCTTAGTGTAACTGGTTACACTGATGCTAGTTTCCAAACCGACAGAGACGACTTTAGGTCGCAGTCAGGATTTGTGTTTACCCTAAACGGATGAGCTATATCTTAGAAAAGTCAGAAGCAAGATACAATAGCATATTCGACTACAGAGGCAGAGTATATTGCAGCAAGTGATGCGACAAAGGAAGTTGTCTGGGTGAGGAATTTTATCTCGGACCTTAGAGTTGTTGCCAGTATCTCTAGGCCGATTTATATATTCTGTGATAACTTAGGGGCTGTGGCGCAAGCTAAAGAGCAAAGAGATCATCAGCGGACTAGGCATGTACTTAGAAAATATCACCTAATCCGAGAGATTATTGGAAGATGAGATATTAGACTGCAAAAGATACCGATGGACGACAACGTTGCTAACCCGTTGACGAAGCAGCTAGCTAGAGCTAAGCATGAGAGACATGCGAATTCTATAGGGATGCAGTACCTAGAATATAGCAGCTAGTTCAAGTTTTTTTATTATTACTATAGATGTAACTTGAAACTCTTTTATTATGTATTTACATTTCATGGGATTGAAATAGGAGGTATTTACATAATTGTTTCTTGTTGTCTATTTTTAGCATGCATTAACCTATCCATGATGAATTCAAGTTATGAATTCTCTAAATGCCCGTAGCTACTTAATGTAGTGAGAGCTACATTAGGGAGATAACGCTATTATGAATATTTGATGATTTATTCGGGGTTGAATAAAAGCACAAGGTTGTGACCAAATATTCGTAGATATTTATCAGGAAGGGATAAATATTGGGAGTGATCCGCATCAAGTTTACTTCATGGAGCAACAACATAAGTAAACTTGATAGGTTGTCTTTAGACCTGAGATATTTGGTTTGGGGCGCAGTAACTACTGTACTTTAGCGCGTTCTAACGTCACGCCGTAACAGGGTGATTATAAGGGGCATGTCTAGGTACAGCGGAAGCTGTGTGCTCAAATTGCAAATAGTCAAGATGGGATTTGCACCTCCTACTTTTAGGAGAGATATTTCTGGGCCCCTCGACGACTGAGACTACTGAAAATGCGTGGCCGCGCTCAGTTACAATGATAGGTTTCATTCGGTAAACCGTAACTGCAGAGTGTCGAGATCAGAGTCGAGAAAATCTGAGTATTTAGAATAAGATCCCTGCTCCATGTCTAATACTCACATTACGGAATATCGCGATGCAAAAGGAAAAGCCTAGATAATCCAAGGGGTGGATTATATCTCTAGATGTAAGAGATCTCATAGTCTGGTTAACCTAAGTGTCTGGCTAGGGACCTCCTTAGGCCAATGGTGTACAAGGAGTGGTACTTATCTTGCACAAGTGGGAGTCTATTAGATTATGTGCAGAGATAGATAACACGTGTCATCGTGTCCAATAGTATGTGACACTAAATGATCACACTGCTACACACCCGTTTAGAACCATTTGGATTTTTACCAAGTTGTATGTGTGTGAAATAATTAATTGGTTAATTAATTATTGAGAAGGAAAATAATAATAGTTATTTATTATTTTGAAAGGGAAATTAATATTTAAGTTTAAATATGTATTGGACCAATTAATTAATAGTTATTAATTAATTAGAAAGGTCAAGTGTATTTTATGCAATTAGGTGATAGTTTAATTAAAGCCGGACTTTAATTAAACGGACTTGGGCCTTAATAAGGTTTATAATATAAATAACCTTTTAAGGTTTAAGGAATCATAAGATAATCACAAGTTGCAAAAAGAAACCCTAGTGGCCTAGCCTCTCCCTTTTTTCTCTCTCTCTCTGCGTCGAACACATGGAGGCCCCAAGGGGGTTCTCGACCTTGGTCGAACACACACACACACACACACACACACACACGCGCGCGCGCGTAGGGCTTGCGTGATCAAGTTTTTGGTGATATCCTGTGGTGGTCTAGCAGCCTGTTCGAGGTGGTGCAGTAGCGGTGTTCTACCTTTAGTTATCTGGATTAAAGTTTCAAGTTTTTGGCTGAAAGGTATAATATTTAATCCTTATTCTTTGTTTAGTTTCCTGTACGAGTTAGATGAGATCACTGGTGGGGGTTTTTGTTTATCTCCGTTGCGTATGTTTTTATACCCTACAAAACCCTTCAATTCATATTATGCTTGTTGTTTCTCGATATATCTGAATGGTTGTAATTATCTGTCTTATAATATTTTATATTCAATTCTTACATATATTACTAAATTTAAACTTTCTAATTACCAAATAAAATATTTTAATAACTAATATCAAACCATAATAATATTGAAAATTAAAATCAAATATATAGAAGAGAGATGCGTGGCGGCGGGCAGTGGCGACCTTGAAAGGAGTCCATGTATGTAGAGTAGTGGATGAGTAGATGTTGACGTGAATTAGTGGTAGGATTCTGATTGACATAGTGAAATGAAACATGTATGCTATTAAGATGTTATAAGATGTAATTTTATCTCTTATTCATTAAGAAGTTTTAAAATCTTTTCAGATCTTAATGAAAAAAAACAAACAATTGTTACATCTTAATACCTTTTATTGTTTCAGATTAAGATGTATTAAGATCTTTTTCAGAAAAACAAACGACCCCTTAATCCTGAACTTTCATTTGATTTAATCGAATAACCTACATTTGACCCTCCATTTTATTTATAACCCAACCATGAATTGCGATGGGTAAATTACAAGTGTGAAATCTAATAGATTAACATCTAATTGATGCCTATGATTTGTTCTCTCTTAAACTAAAATATATATTCTCACAATAACTCTCTCATATATATAATTAGTTGTGCGTGTCTGTATTATTAGCATTGTTTTCAAAACCGGACCGGACCGGCCCGGCCGGTTGGACCAGCCCAACTAGGAACCAAACATATCTACGGTCTAAAACAGTCCCGAAAACCGCTCTTAAGAAAATTGGCCGGTTATCAAAGAACCGGCGAACTGGACCGGACCGGTGAACCATTGAACCGGAAATTTGCTTGAAATTCTACTGTTTTTTGATCGTGAGGCTCCTTTGAATGAAGTAGAATGTTCGATAACAAGTTTTGTAGGCTGAAATAACAAGTCATAAGTGGATTCGAAATGGTAGACCGCATGAGAGGGCTTCGTCAGCGGTGAGAATACGAGCGGTTGTAGCCATGCATGTTCTGTTGTGCGTGGTGGTGTTGGGTGGGTGTACGAGTGTATTCATGTCCGACCTTTGGCGTTGCCAAGTGAAACTAGATAGAAGGGATGTGGGTTTTTCAAGTTTTCAACTTTTTATCGGAAAATGAAAACAATAAGATATATGAACACCTTTCATACTTAGACATTGTGATACATTGGTACTAGCCATTTCAATTATTACAGCCCATATCTAGTAACATATGAGTGGCTACAAACAATAATTCTCAATCTTTCATGAATTATTTTATTTTTTATGTGTTTTATGAGTATATTATTTATTTTAGAAATCAATATATTTTTTTTTGTTTTTAAATAGTTATGACATCATTCGGTTTTTCCGTTTGGTTCAACCGGTCAGACCGGTCCGACCAATAAACCAGTAGGGTGACGGTTCAATACCCGGTCCGGTTTTCAAAACATTTTTATTAAGACTTCTTGATACGTTGAAGTTTTATAATCGTTGGTAAGCCCTAGATTAGTTCGATCTTTCCTTGTGTATGAGAGATAGAGTGTGTGTGTGTGTGTGATTGTGTACACATGTTCTTGTATATCAATTATGTTCTTCAAAACAACAAATTTTTTATCAATTGGAATATAAAAATCCATGAAATGCCATTCAATTTGAATGTACCTCTGATGGTTGCTAAAGGTTATCTGGTGTCTTAGATGGACAAGATAAGACTATGCAATGTGAAAACCCATGGCCACGCCTTATTCGAATTCTCGACGATGACTATGCAGGAGATCAAGCCCTACATTACTAAACTGGTCGAACCGAACCAATTTTTTTTTCGGTTTGACCGACTTGATTTCGTACAATCTTGAACCGCGGTTACCATTTGGTTGAATTATTTACCACGGTTCTACTTTAGTACTGTATTTCTATGCAAATGTGATCCTCATTTCGGTAGGGTTCTTGCATTTGCTTTATTTATTACCATGTACGGGTCAAGGGCGACAATCGGGCTTTTTGAATGGCGTACACTCACACGCGATGTTATATAGCTACGAGGTTAAAACGTTTTTGAACAGTATGTGATTTTACTTGGAAGTATGTGAAATCCTAGAGGAATTTGAATTATATTGCATCAGTTTGCCCAGCATTGTTTACAACATACCTATCTCGGCATCCTTTAGAACACACTAACAGCTTCTTTGCTTGCGCGACATGTATTGCGCTTGATAATTTTTAACATGGGTTCCAACAAATCTTATCAACACATATCAACGAAAATCTGCAATAGGATCAAAGCAGCATAATAAGAACATTATTACAACAATTAGAGCGATTGTATAACATATGATTATTATACAAGGGTTCAAACTATCCGATTATACTGTATTTTTTTTTTCTAAGTTATAAACAATATATAAACTGAATAAGATAATAAGACCTACTACGCTACTCTAATTATTGTCTTAAAGAGAACCATTAAGGATGTTTAAAATTTTTGGAAACATTTTTGGTGACTTTAGACCCTGTTTTCCATTTAGCTAGGTTCTCTAATATGTGCCACTGGAAAAAAATTACCACCCAACTCGACCCGTTCTTTTACCATTGGGTTACATTTGCAACTTCTGAATCATATGTATGATGATGATATGAACCAGCGATGGGGTCGAGGGGGCTAAGTGTCATTCATTATTATTTTAGTAGTTAATTATGGTAATTTGATGTGAGGGAATCAGCGCCTACATTAGGGCCGATGATTCATTCAGATATTTTGCTTGTATTCTTTGTTTTTTTCGACTTGGAGATTCATGGGTCTCGAAGGCCAGGTTTTGCTTAATTATCAATTAGCATCCGATTACGGTTGTTGTGTACCCTAGTATACTGTTATCAATTTGATTTCTGTTAAATGAGGAAAATTTCATTGCTTATACTATAAATGAAACAGTTAGTACCTAGTTACATGTTTTTTGGTCATTTTTAGATACCATTCGCTAATAACTTAGTACCATTTTCCCTCTTTCAAGACTTTATGGCTCTCATGTTCATTTCCTATTTAACATCTTAGGTTGTGTTTGTTTTAGGGTATGAAAGAAAAACATATTTATAATACCCATAGAAACAAAAGATAGTAAAAGGTGTTACAATTTTTGTGGGTTCCTCTCTTCGCTCTCATTTTTATATTGAAATAGTACTTATATCAAAACCTAGGTATAAAACAAACACCATTTCCAATCCTAAACGAAACGCCACCTTAAATCAAGACCCCTATAGTCTTTTTTTTTCCTTTTAAATGAGGGAAAGAGAGGGATTTGGAAGGAAAACAAAAAAGTGTAAGCCAAATTTAACTTGAATCTTTTTCCTTTCAAAAATCAGAGGATTTGGTAGGAAAGGATTCCCTTTCCTCTCCTCTCCCTTCCCTAGACTCAACTCTCGTGGGAGCAACATAAATGTCCAAACAACAATAAGATCTTAGCATTTTCAGTCATGAATCTCCTTCACATAGCATAGAAGAAAATGAAAATGTAATCGAGTCCTATTTAGTTGTGAGCATGAAGAAATGAAAATGAAAAACATACGAAAAAGAGATCACAAAATGGAGAAAAAAAAGATAACAGACCTCAATATCTGGCAAAGGATCATAAGTTTTCTTCTCTGCTGTATTAAACACTGTAATGCCACTAATCTTCTGCATTCCATGTTCCATAGCAATTAGGTTCTACAAAAAGTAAGAGCAAAAACAAAAACAAACTTTTGAACTCGGATTAAGTGCAACAAATAATGCATTCAAATGTTTGTATGTAACCCATAGCCATATTTAAAGTTTATAATCACAAATCTCAATAATTTTTCACAAAACTGTAAAATGGAGTAAGAGTTAGGTAGTGATATATACCATTTGGAAATCAAAAGACTTGAATGGTTCCACATGGTCTAAAGCCTGCAAAATACGGTGTAATGAATGTCATCAAGAAACTTGTTTCCTAAGCCATCAACTAAAACGAATCTATTTCATATTAAGTATAAAACAGTAACTAGTAACAGCTAAATAATTATACTAAGCCCCTCCAGTTTTACTAATGAACCCAAACTCCCTTGTGTTTGGTCCTGATATACTTTTTCAAATTGGACTACTGAGGCGTATAAACCAGCAAACAATTACATTTTCATTTTTGTATAAATAATTACTATGCATACAGCATCATTACAATAAAAATCTTGATCGTTATTTAAAACAATTCAGTAGGTTGTATGTATTAAGCACTTACAATCCTTTTAAGTCCATTAACCATAACAGCTTTTTCCTCTTGCTTATCACTCACAGATAATGTAACTTCAAACGGGCCAAGAGTGTCCTCTGTTAGGTTTGTGAGACTCAAATTTACCTACAAAACTCAAAATCTGGTGTTTTATTCACATAAAAAGGAAATGAATACATAAATACACTCAAATATATAACAAGTGCTAACATTAACATATTTAATTCATGGTCACAAGTATGTTAGCTCTTTTATAAATTTTGGTCCACCGGTACGAGTAAATGCAAATTTCTTTTTTTCTTAAAGACTCCAACTAGAACTAATGAATTTTAATCTCTTGCAACTACAAAAACCCAATATTTACCTGTTCTATCTAAACTCAGTAATCAAACATAATATATAATTAAGAGGAAAAGTACTTACTGTAAACGGTTTTTCTAAGATGATGACTGGTGGTACTTTAATTGCTTTCAATTCAATGTCTTTGTGTGTGATGGGCTACATAATTTGATATTAAAACAAAAGTAATCAGAAAGATGATATCTAAACGGTTTTGAAATATGTAACTAATATTCAATAATTATAATCATACAGAAATATCGTTAACATTGTGCAGAAAAATGTACACTTACATTACCAAGGATTTGTTGCGTTTGCAAGCGCCCAGGTTCACCTAAATTTGTACGCCATGTTATTTGAAGTTTACCAAGAACATTACTCCCCTCGAATTTTGTTGGGATAGATCCATCAAATGATGATTTTAACTGGTAAAGATAGTTGTGGATTCCTCCCCCGGATTTAATGAGAATGGGTGGCTTGAATATCTCTCTGTTATGAAAGGTTGGTTAAAATATAATTAAGACAGAATTGTATATCTGTCCTTGCAGAAGTTAGAAATGACACATATGAACAGTATTTCATCTATAAAATAAAATTTTAAAGTAAGTGGAAGTTATGAAACAACAAAGAGCTATAGTTCTTGAGTTCTTAAAAACCAGTTTTTGTTTAAGACTAGCTGTGTACCCGCGCAATGCTGCGACGGTAAATAGTTTTTGTTTTGTAACATGTTGTTTTCAAGGATGCAACGTGTAATTAATTCAATGTGACGAAAAAAATTTCAGCAACATGTCCGTTTTTTCTTCAATCTTCCTTAAATTTGTATCAACTATTTTATTAATTTAAACATTAAATTCTAAAAACATTAAAATTTTTTTTATATTTATGAAATAAGGAGAGAGAAGTTAATAAGATTTTGAAAATTATATTGATGTGGGTGGATAATTTATTTGTGTAATAGGTGTGTTAGTGGGAGAATATATTTAAATAAATCAAAAGTTAAAGTTTATTAGGAGAGAGAAATTGTTAAAAATTGAGTGGATGAGATTAATTGAGATAAAAAGAAGTGTTGAGATTAAAAATTGACATAATTTTAAGTTCTTAAAAGTTAAGAGGAGAGAGAGTGTTAAATGATTTATATAGTAGTATAGATATATTCAAAAATTGCTTCTTGGTTACGAATGAATCCAAAATCATATTGAGTTCTCACTACAATTTTTATTTTTCAAACTTTAAACGACATAAATAGATAGGTAGTACATGCGTGTGTCTGCATGAATAGAAAAGAGAAAGTTAGGATCATATAAGAAGCTTTTTATCTTTCTATGAGAAGGGTGAGAAAGAATCCTGGCCACACGAGTTGGTCATTTGGTTGTATTGAAATCTAATTATCATTTATAACTACAATCTCATTAAGGTCCAATAATTATATTTAGTCACACAACCTCGTCAAAAGACGTTCCTCAGAATGGTGATCATCAGGTTTTAGCAATGTTGCACTCCAGTTTGGAGCAGGCTCAAAATCCACTTGGTCCATATACAGGTTTGATTTTGTATTATTTTCGAGGCAAGCTTCCAGGTATGTAGTTTCCTGAGATGAAGGCACTGAAAAATAAGATTGAGATGATTTTGATAATAATAGTAATTATAAATATAAAAAGTTTTGTCTAAAATAATAGCAATAACTTTGTTTAGAAAAATAATAACAACAATATTCATAGATACATGCAGCTATCATCACTATATCGGAGTTGCCAAAATGAAAAATGGAAAGGATATCTCATGCATAAACATATAAGTAAGCGGCGAAAAGCCGAAAATCCGCATGTTGTGTTCCAAAGCTTTAACAAATCACCTAGTCACCTACTAATGGTTGTCATTTGTATTACCACCCACAATGAAAGTATTGTTTTATTATTAAAGGCTAAAATGGGCAAAACATAAAAATAACAAAATAGGAAAACCCAAAGTGTATCTTTAAATATTAATGCATATAACCAACTAAACCACTTTATTCAAATAGTTATATTAGTATTCTAATACCAAGGTCACTCCCTCCTGTCTTTCACATTGTAAAATTTCCCATGGGTGACCTTGATGGAAACAATTTTCAAAATTGGTTACTATTATGTGAAATAAATCTTTTCTTTAATTATACACACAAATCTTTAGATTTGGGGCCCACACAACCAGCCGTGTGACCCATTACCAGCTCAGCCCCATTTTGCCATCCCGTTTCTATCGGATCTTGAAATGTTTATATACTTAACCAATTTCAACATACCTTCACAACTCGGACCTGCACAAAATAGCTACATATTAATAAATATCTAATAAAGTAGATATATTTTAAGATGAATATTGTATACTCTATGAGTATATATAGTACCTTTGTCCTTACAGAAAGTGGATTTGAAACCATAAACTTGAAATATTGTGGGAGATATTTGCGTTCAGCATCACCATCACTATAGAGGGCGGTACAAACCAGGCTAAAAATATTGAAGCACGAGCACATAGTAAGATTGGAATTGAGGTATATTGATACAAATAAAAGGCAACTTCATTAAAATAAAACATAAGTTACAAAATTCCTAATTAAGGGAATGTAAAAACAGTATTATGTTGAAGGGTTTTATAAAAAGCGATTTAGTATTTAAAAACCTTAAATTTAAGGCAACATAAGTCATAACAAGTTATCAGGTATATTTAAGGTAACCAAAAGGATCCCCTGTAACCTGCTACATAAGTTGGCCAATTCCCTTTTCTTTAAAGATTTTTATCTTTCTATACAAAATTGATTTTAGATTTCCAAAAGTACGAAATTTTGTAGCTTATGTTACTCAATAATTTGCCCAAGAATAAATAAAAAAACACATTTAAAACTTCAAATATGCCATAATGTTCAAATTGTTTATAACTTACGTGTGTGCACCAAGCTCTTTGACATCATGTTCAACAATGAAATCATAGCGTCCTCCTGCTCTTATTGTTTCAACAGGAGTTTTGCTCGTGTCTAAAAGCAATATCCTCTGCCTTTCTGTTTGTATTTCTGCCTGCGATCAAGCCACTAGAAGTTAGATCGGATTATTGACAACAATAAACAAAAAGTATATATTCGCATGCTTTAGTGGGTTTAAGCATAATTATCTATTTGTGAATCAATTAAGAATCAAGAATTCAAGATACAAATATCTCAAAAGTGAATCAAATTAAAGATTTACTACTAATATCTTTGTTGTTTGGGATTGTAAGCTAGAAAAGCAGAATACTTTTGGCTTTTGTCACACCATATTCACTCAAAGAAAACCCCCTAAAATTTTGCAAGCTTCTAAACAGTCTACATGAAGCTCAAATTTAAAAATATACAAAAGCAATTCACGATAACCAAATAAAAGCATGGATCTTGAAAAGAAAGATCACCTTGATTATAATGTCCCTCACTTCAAAACTGGAGCTGTTGTTGATGCTTATATAACTGCAGAATGTTTCTCCAAGATATATGGCCCTACAAACAGCCCACAAAACCACATTAATAGATTGTTTGGTTATAACATTATTAAAAAAAACTATCTTCCTATTGCAACTTTATGTCACAATAATCAGTTTGTAGTGTTTGGGTAACCTATTTCTGCTTATTATTATTGGAATATAAATTAGCTTCAAAATAGATGCAGCAAGATTGAATCAAATTATATAGTAAAATACTCATTCCCATTATCATTTTTATGGCATAATCACTTCCTAAACAAATATTCAAAAACCTCCTAAACTTTACTACAACCATGATTCAAATTTTTCGCTCTAAATATGTACAAGGAATCAATTTTTCCTCAATGAGTTTTAGTTTAGACAAGAAGCTCAAAAATCATTCTGAGGCAATGCGAAGAAATCAGACACAAAACCAAATTAATTTCGGATATAAAGAACAAAGTTATGAAAAATAACCTAAATAAAAGAGCAATGATGGCTGTTTACTTAAAATTGCGTGTCAAAAAGATGACACTCACCCGAATGACTGAGGGAGAACAAGCGTACCGGGAAGACCCATGGCGTCGGATGGATCATCACGGAGGAGGAAGCGATTACTGTAGGTGAGATCGGTGGAAGAGTCAGTGGCGGTGGATTGAGACTGAAGGAGACGTCGGAGTTGAGGTGCGGCGGATGAATCGTTGAATAGATCTTCACCGACGATGAGATCGGAAAGATCGAATCGGAGAGGGGTTTCGACGTGGAACGTCGGCCGGCATAGACGCATTACCCTGAAGGCTAGCGAGTGCAAAGACTGTGTGCTGCTCATCTCTCTCTCTAGTTTCTCTTTGTAGAAGAAATCAAGTTGAATGTTTCAGAAAGAAAGTAGAATCGAAATTTGAGGGTTGTAAGGAAATGGATTATGGAAGCGTTCTCAAGTTTAGACCCTGTAAAATTGAAGAACAAAAAAGAAAATCACATATATAAATATAATATATAATTGTTATTATTTTAATAGCTTCCAGGGCGATATTAAATAAATTCTATGCAATAATATGTCTATTTTTAGTATTTACATAATATGATGACAATGAATAATTTTTCTTTGGTAATATTTTTATTTTCTTTATCATTTTTTGTAATTTTCTGTTCTCAATCAATTGTTTTATTAATTTTTAAAATAAAATTTGAGAATAATAAAATAGGAAAAAAAATCTCTACTTATAAGATAGAGTGAATTGCATGGAATACAGTAGGGGTGTGCTCGGTTTGGTTTTGGGGTAAAGCCAAAACCAAACCAAAAACTTTGGTTTTTGAAAAAACCAAAATCAAAACCATTTTGGTTTTTCGGTTTTATGTTCGGTTTTCGATTTCTGGTTCGGTTTTTCAGATTTGGTTTTTGATTTTATCCAATGGGTTGCTCCTAATTATTTTAGACTCCTATTCGGGCTTCTCCAAAACACATGAGCTATTTCTATTTGGCTTGCTTCTAAGAATATAAAGTAAAACAAGATCTTTTGGGCTACATCTAAATATCAACCTGTTTTAACACAACCCATCAAACAATATATGTTAAGACATTTTTCATCACATTATAGAATAAAATCTAGAAACACTGAAACATAATATATGTTCAACATGAAACACATTCAACCCATCAAATATAATAAAAGTGTTA